>CM039126.1:38418204-38442340 GCA_022036555.1 Microstegium vimineum
ACTTATGTTACATCATCAGTTGTGCCATGATGATACCTCTTAGACATGTCAATGCCAAAAATCTATACACGTGTAACTCCAATTCAAATAAAAGCTAGGTATATGAAGAAATTTTTGTTAATTAATATATATTAAATAGGGTTTCTATTGGTTATCTAAAGTTAACCCGTGCGGGAGCACGGGTTGATGGACTAGTACTACTACTAGACATGCTCCAACCAAACTCGACCTGAATATCCATCACTTTATGGTCTTGTTTGGATATTATCGTATTCAACTTAATTCATATGTATTGGTGTGAATTGAAGTGAAATTTAATTTAAGTTTTACTATAATCTACCTCTACACATATGAATTGATACGAATACGACTATATTCAAACAAAGTCTATCTTGGATCACGGTTGCAACAAGTAAATTTTCGTATGCCTGCTATCATTTCCACTACACATCAATAGGTGTCTCCTCGTGGAACACGCCTCAAAATGCATAGATTCTGCAGTCTCATGATTATTGGCAGTTAGAGCCCTTCCTCAATTTTGACCCAAACAAAATGAACAAATGAAGAAAGCAAGAAAACAAAGGAAAAGGGAAAATGTCACTACATCCAAACAAGACGTATCATGGATGGTGATTGCAACAAGTAAATGGTCAGCGCCAGTGGCGAAGCTAGAGAAAAGTTGAGGGAGATGCACTTGCCTTGTGGGTGCATAGACGTATGTCATGGGGATGCCAATATGGTGAAAATTAAAGCAATATAACTGTTTTTTAAAATTTTGGGGGTGCATAGGCACCCCCTAGGCTCAACTGAGCTTCGCCCCTGGTCAGTGCATACATACCTGCTATCAGTGTCACTGCAGATTAATAAGGCACCTCGTTGCGAATGGACGTCCTATACTCCGGTGGTAGGCTTGTAGGGTAGGACGCTACCCACTACGGCTTAAACCCTGACGTCAACACCTTTTTTCTGGATTTCTTCCAGAAATTACAGGATACAGGCACACGTGCGTGTTCGATATCCAATTCTATGGAGTCTCCTGATATCCAGTGCTATTGAATTTACCAATCTCTTCTTTGCATATGTACGAACGTGTACGCGTGTGTGTGGGTGTGGAGTGTGCGCTCCGTGCATTAGAGGTGCTATGAAGTCTCTCGATCTCTTCTTTGCATCTGTATGGATGCGCGTGCGTATACGCGTGTGGTGTGGGTGGTATACGTCTAAATTATACCTGATAAAAAAAAGTAAGGCACCTCGTCGTGAAACACGCCTCAGACTGCGTGGATCCTGCCGTTTGATGATGATTGGCAGCGTTGGAGCCCCTCCTCAATTTTGATCTATATAACAAAAAGACGAAATGAAGAAAACAAGCAACGAAAGGACAAGAGGAAAAATGTCACGTGGTTCGGATCGACATATGTGTTGGGGTTCCTGGAAATCCCTTTCAAAACATCATGTGGCTCAGGCGTGTCTAAGTCTAAGAAGATCTTATCTCCATCAGCTGCCGCAGCATGACCATTGGACGAGATACGGATTGTGTGAATGCGTCGGGCCATCCTGTTCCATCCCTACCAACCACGAACCATACTCCCATAGCATAACAGAGAATTTTAACAGGGCACACATATGTCCGTGCATTGTGGTCCAGTACCCTGGCTGCACAGGGTCCAGTCACACACACACACACACACATATAGGAGTAGAGGACGACGTCGTGTTGGCTCAGCTGCATGTGGTGCACGCGGAGAGACTAATAGAGAATGAAAGGACGCGCGGGGTCGGCGACGGTGAGATCTCTCACGTCTGATCCCGACACAAACGTGTTTCTGTCGTCTGTTGTCGCGGCAAGGTGATCCACGTTCATCCGCTGCACATACTTACTTTATCAGCTCGATTTACCAGTGATATAATATTCTCTCTCATAATAAAATAGTTTTAGCCGGTCCTATCAGTTGTACAAACCATTAACCGAACAGTTCTATATGATTTAGTGAGAATATTATCAAACAATTTGTTTGCTCTTGAGGTGGCAGATCTCTACTAAGCACAACACGGAATTTGGGTTTTTTTTTTTTTTGAGGAAACAAGGAAATTGGAATTGGATTGAAGTGGGAATTAATACATGATGTGTAGGTGAGGAGCCTGCATGCTACAACACAAATACATGGGACGCTGGCTGAATGAGAGCTTCAAGAGGCAGCTCGAGACGATAAGCAACAAAGCTCAACTTGTAGAGTTGATAATAAGGATCGAAAATTTTGAAGGCCAAATTTTGATGGGCTTGAAGATCCGGAGAAAATTGAACGTGTAAGGCTGCAATTTAACAAAAAAAAAAAACAATGACAACTTTAAAGGTGTGTTGTCGTCCTACAGCTTCATGTGTTGCTATGAGCCCCACGAGGCCACGAGATGTTGTTGAGCTATTATTCTTTCCCGTCTAATGGGACACGCATGCTTTTGTTCATGCTGCTTACTGATGGCTTCGGAAATGTTCATATAGAATAAACATAAGATCGACTAAGCCCTAGAGGGCAACTAAAAGAAAGAATATTGTCTTGCTATCCTACAGTTGTATTATTTTGCAATGAGTCCCTGCAACATATCTTCATTCAGTGACGACCTTTTGCTCAAAACTTTTGGGACATCCTAAATTTGCAAGTCCCATGGCACTCACCTTTTCAATTTTGAATGACTTGAAGATTCAATTGCTTCTTCATGGACATTATTATTTTGATGTGCTGGAGTATCTTGGGGGACGTAATAATGTCATTTTTTAGGGTAAACGACCAAGTGTTGAAAGGTGCAAATTTGCGTTCGAAGACATGTTTGCCTTGGTTATCCACACAACAAAGAAATCTTACTTCCAGGCATTTGACTTATGGCTAGAGCACTTTCTTTAATCTTACTATAATCTATTTTTGTAATGTTTATTTACTCCCTACCCCCTAAATTATAGATATATTTTTTCTTTTCTAGATACATATAGCTTTTGATATGAACTTAAATATACAATATATCTGGGATTAGCTAAATTTCAGGCGCCTGAATTTTAGTTTTATTTCAGGCGACAATTATTACATATATTTTATACTACAATTGCAGTTTTAGTTCGTTGCAATTTATGTAGACATAGTCTGCAATTTTTGGTTTCAGAAATAAACAATATGTTAGACAAAACTACAAACCTTACAAAATCTTATATATGTTGGCACAAAGACAATTTAATAATTACAATTATTTTTATAGGAGGACAAGGACAAAAATTTAATATGTTATAACACAAAGATAAATAACAAAATATAAAATTAACAACTAGTTGATGGTATATTAGTGTTGCCTGAAATCATCTTAAATTTCAGACACCTGAAATATAGGAAAAGTGATTTTTTAATTATCGTATGCCACTTTTTCATGTTCTAATATACTTCCTTCATAAAGTTTTATTTTTTAAACTCAAGTTTAATCACTCGTCTTATTAAAAAAAATATAAATATAGTCAAATTTAAGTTATTTATTTTAAAAAATATTAATAAAGTAGATCATGATAAAAGAAGTGACATTTTATATATTCTTTAAATAAGATGAACCGTTAAACATGAGGTGAAAAAAATTAAACATCTTGTAATTTGGAATTTGGAATGGAGGAAACACATTACAACAGTACGTGAACTCTCTCATGAAGTCCTGTTCTCTTTTAAAAAAGCATTTAATAACTGTGCATACGTGGATGCATACTAATTCTCGTACACTGCGTGTATTAGTGTAGCACTGGAATGGGCATGCGAGGATCGGAACCAGCATTATCGAACATCTCCATGAGTCCATGTCACGTTTACGGCGGCGGCGGCGCCACTGCCGGAGCGAGCGGGAGCGCCGCTTTTCCGCAGGTGATAGCCTCCTTGGGCACATTGAGCTCCCGCAGCTTCTCCATCCCTTCGGCGAAGATGACGCCCATGCCCAAGTGGAGGTGCGGCTCGATGTGGCAGTGGAACGCCCACACGCCCGGGTTGTCCGCCACGAACCGGAGCACCGTCCAGCCGTGCGGGAAGAGCACCACCGTGTTCCGCAGCGGCGGGTCAGCCGTGTTGAGCTTCTTGGAGTCCCTGGCATGGTCGTAGACGCCGTCTCCGTAGCCGAGCACCCAGAAGTCGTGGCCGTGCAGGTGCCACGGGTGCGACTCGCTCACGCCTACCTCGAGAGCGTTGGCGTTCTGGAGCACGACGTCGACGACGGCGCCGTGCGCGATCCGGAACACGCGGTCGCTCACCGTCGTGGGGCTCCTGGCCTCCGGGGCCTGCGCGTCGGGCGGCTTCTGGATATCGTAGACGCTGCTGTCGTAGGTGTCCGGCGACTCGGCGGAGGAGTCGAACGCGATGGCCTCGATGCCGTAGAAGTAGGCGCCGAGGTACGGGGTGGCCGGGAGCGACAGGGTGACGTGGTTGATGGCCCACTTGATGTGCCCCTTCACCATGTTCTGCGTGTTGAGCATTGTGATCCGCCGGTCCACGGCCGCCGGCAGCGGCGTGACGCCGCCGTCGCGGGCTTTGATGCTGTAGGTGAACTCCTTGCTGCGGTTGACGTTGTCCCAGGCCGGTGTCTCCGGAGGCACGCCGGCCGGCCAGCTTCCCGGCTTGCTGCTGGTGTAGTTTAGGATGGCCAGCGCCGGCTGCGTCTTGGGCTTTCGCCCTCTCACGCCCACGGAGATCCAGTACGACGACGCTCGCTGGTCCGTCTTGAGGAGCACGGAGTAGCTCTCGCCGGAGTAGATGTCGATGTCGTCGACGTCGAATGGCGCCACGAAGTTGCCGTCAGCCTCAACCACTGTCAGCTTGTGCTGCAAAAGCACAGCCACAGATTTATTAAAGCACGTACATGCACAAACGCACGCGTGCGTGCTCGATCGATGATTGTGGTGTGGGTCCGTTTTCTTTTGCAATGGAGACAGTACCAGTATTATTTTGTTTGTTATTATTACGTTGTACGTACCCCTTGGACCTGCACGTTGAGCGCGGAGAGGGAGGTGGTGCTGGCGATCCTGAGCCTGTACGTCTTGCCGGGGTGGACGTCGAAGACCACCGGCGAGCACTGGGTGGCCTCGCAGAAGGGGCCGCACTCGCTTCGGCGGATGAGCTCGCAGGCCTCGCTCTTGTCCCCCTGCTTGCACAAGGCGTCTCGTTTCCTCCTGTCGCAGGCCCTGCGGTCGCGGGTTATTCCAAGGGAGCACCCGAACTGGCCTCTCCCGTTGATGAGCAGCGTCTGCAAGGCATTCAGATCTCAGATCGAAATGCATGCTTGTTTTGTTTTGTCTGTACTGCACTGACGAGTGACGACTACTATTTACTGAAGGATATATATCGAAGTGGCAGAGGCTTATTAGCAATTACTACGAGACCTGAGGCTCGCCGACCCACTCCCAGTGCTTGTCCTTGCCGTCGAGGCCGGCCGCCTGCGCGTACACGTTCTCGTGGTACCAGTCGCTGAGCAGCATGTTGAGCTCGCCGTCGTACTCGGCCGCGAACGGCTCCGGCTGCTGCTCCGTGCCGTTCACGATCAACGAGCCGTAGAGACCCGCCGCGCGCTGCATCCCGAAGTGGCCGTGGTAGAAGAAGGTTCCAGGCTGCAATAACAATGACGTTTTTGGCCGGTTCGTTTACCACATATACAGCCGGTATCGTGGGTGTGTGCGTGGGTGCGTGGTGTGTAGGTTGACGGTTGACCATTTGCTTATTACCTTGTCAGCTAGGAACTCGTAGGTGAACGTCTCCCCTGAGTTGATTGGGCACTGCGATATCGACGCAGTTCCATCAGCCCACGGTGTGCCGATCTGCATGCAGATACATGTAGTTAAGACGCGTGTTATCCTGCTAATAACCAGATGATAGCTACGTTTACACAGCTACACAGATGAAGAGTCGTCACCTGTTTGATTCCATGCCAATGGATGACGACGCCCTCGGTGTGCAGGCTGTTGGTCACCTGGACCCGGATCAGCTCGCCGGCGTTGGCACTGATCGTGGGGCCGGGGAACTTGCCGTTGATCCCGATCATCACGCTCTGCTGGCAGTCCGGCGCCCACATGATGTACTCCACGTCCCATGTGAAGTTCCGAGTCACCGGAGCTGGAGAAGAAGGAGATGGGGCTGCTGCAGCGACCACAGAGTACTGGGGCGAGCTCGAGACCCACATCAGAGCGCAACAAAAGAGCAACTGACGATGCACTGCTAGAGAGACGTAGGGCTTGCCCATCTTATTAGCTAGCTCCAAGAGGGTTTCAGAGCCAAGGAGAGGGAGCAGTGTGCCGTGGTTGGGATGGGGCGTCAGCCATTTATAGGCAATGACGAGGCCAATGTACGTACACGGTCATGCACTCTACTAGTACAAAATAAAAATGATTTTAAGAAATAATCATAATCAATCGCAGAGGTGGTTCTTCCTTTAGAACCGCCTCTACTTCTAGAGGGGTTATGAAAATAAAGCCATGCATATTGAATACGAGAGACTGAACCTTACAATTCCGGTAGAATATTTTGCATCCAGATCATCCTCCTATTTAAACATGCATTTGTTTGTGAACAGGAACTCCATCAATTACTGTCTTATCTCTACTATAATGAAACAATCAAAACATTGCATGGTACATCCAGGATTGTGTCGCTCGCTGAGCCTGTCCATCCATTGTGTACCATAGAAATTACACCCAGAAAATCATTTTTATTAAAATCAATGGCTAAAAATCATCTTACAATAACTTCAACGCAATCTAATGGCTGATGTTATTTGGATGTGTCGGGCTTCAACTCACACACCGTCTCACACGCCCTCCGCCCCCGCAGGTCGCCTCGTTCCACAGCCAGGGATCGAATCCCAGTTCTCACGCCGCTGTCTTTTATTATTATACTTATTATTATTTTCTACCAAATCGAAAATCGATTAAAAAAAGAAACGCTCTCGTGGACTCACGGTCTCCCTCCAGTCATCGACTCAAGTCACGGTCATACACGTGATTATCGCTTCAAAAACGGAAGCCCGTGTAGGCCATATCTCCGATTCTCTAATCCCCAACATCCTTGCCCCTCGCATGCATCACTCTTGCCGTCCGGTTTACGCGCGCTATGCGATCCTGTCAGGAACCATCGTCGCAGCCTCCAGGTTCGTCGCGTGATCCCTATGATTGATCGTGCCTCTCCTATTTCATTCTACAATTTGAACCGTGATCACCGTGATTGATCACACCTCCCTTTCCGTGGTCACCGTGGTCAAGGCTATAAGTCATTTTGCCTGCGGCGAGGAGCAGGTCGGAGGCACGCAGCGCTGCTGTAGCGCGATCTTGCTGTGCGAGGGGTCGGTGGTCAGGGTTTTTGTTACCGTTTCGAAACCGGTAACCGCCGGCGAGAGGTTGGGCGGTTACCGAACGGTTTGACCGGTTACCGGTCCAAACCGAACGGTTTGGATTTTGAATTCAAATCACGCAGTTCATTCGGTTTGGGACCGGTAACCGGTCGGTTAGGGCCGGTTACCGACCGGTTTGAGCGGTAACCGGTCCAAACCGCCGGGTGGCTTTTTTTTTCTTGAAAAAATAATTTTTTTTTGCATAACCTTTGTGCATAATGATGTAAATAGAACACACAATTCATGGAAAATAGTGTGACACAAATGACCAACCCCACAATAATATCATAGTGATGCACTAGCCACAAATTCACGCCGGAAATAACGTAGTTCACCGTTGCAACAACAAATCGTCCATGGAAATACCTTGTGTCGTAGACATGCGAACATCATGGTCAGTGGCGTTGAATATAAGGGAAGATCCTGTTTCGGCACCCCTCCTCATACTCCGCGGTGGACATTAGAGCGATACCGCGCGACTGGAGCCCAGTCTTGTAGTCTATCCATGATTGGCCCGTCCAATAAGCTGTGGTCTCCCATTCCTGCACTAACATGTTGTAGAAATCCAGGTCTTGCCATTCGTAGACCCATCTAGTGGCCGGTTGCGTGCTGATGTCAGGAACGGGGTAGGTATAACCACCACCGTACGATGTATCACTGTATGAGGAAGAGTACTGTGGCGTGCCGTAGCAGTCCGTCGGGTCGTAAGCTCTCCTCTGCGATTCCGGCTGCCCATGGTCACGGTCCTGAGTAGCATGTGTGAAGTCCGTCTCGCCTGCAGCCGACCATAATTAGTACTAGTGAATAGTCATAGACATTAAAAAAATGTCTGTAACAATCGATACCTGTGAAACGAAGTCCACCAGCATCACCAGCACCACTACCACCAGCACCATCTGCAGAACCCCAACCCCACCACCACCACCAATAACACTAGGTGGAGCAGCTCCAGGGTCATCGTCACCACTATGACCGTCTCCACTGTCATTTGCTGAGCTGCTGTGATCGGACTCCTGGTTCCGTGGACTTTCCTCACCCTCCTCGCCATCATCTGTCGAATCATCGCTGGTGACAGGTTGTTGCACTCGCTTCCCCTTTTGTTTCTGGCTTTTTGGGTCGTCCTGCCTAGGTCCCGTCTGGTATTTTCTTTTGCCAAGATGCGTGTCACCCACATGTCTACGGGCCCAATCACTGATGGGCCCAAGATCGTCGGGGTCCACTTGGTCTCTGTCATCACAAAGAATGAATCATATTATTGAAAGTATGGTTCGTTAGTGGCTAACAAAGTACATCAACGTACCTCACGATATGGGACGGAAGAGGGATGTCCGTTTCTTCATCCTCTTCGTCGAGAACTGGAGCCTGGTTGGATCTGCCATACTCCATCCAGTCTCGAACCGGATTATCCCTTTCGTAAAAGGATATCTGCGTGAACTGGTCAACGAAGTCTTCTTCCTCACGCCTAGGTGGTCCGGAGGCATCCGCGAGTCGCAGGCGAAGGTTGTAGTTCAAATACACTAGCTTGTTCAGTTTTTTGTGGGACAAGCGATTCCGAACCTTCGTGTGCACTAAGGCAAATGTACTCTAGTTGCGCTCGCATCCACTGGAGGATACACATTGTGCAATAAGCCTCAATGCAAGTTTTTGCAGATTTGGAGTGCTCCTGCCGAACAGCATCCACCATTGAGCTGCAAGTGGAACCCATTATGTTAGGTATGCGCTCAAAAAGACAAAAAAATGAGTTCAAAAGTACTCTTACATGGGGTTGTCTTGGGGTCCGTGGCCATTTTAATGGTCAGCTCAGTGCCAAACTCCCCAAGGTGTAGGCGGAATGATTCTGCCTCCTGTAATGCCAAGACAGCGGAGTGCACATCCGTCATTTTCCCAAATGCTTCCTTGAGGCCAGCAAACATTTGCGGAGTTGGATTGTAACGGTATACAAGCCTTGGGTTGAGGACAACAGCTGCAACATACGATGCACGACAAATTAGCAAATGGTAAATACTCAATATGTAGAGACATGGATTTTAACAATGGTTGTGATCGCACCTAGGCCCACATGCGTGCCATAGTACACGTCCGCAATCCTGCCATCCATGATAGCCTTGTACTCATGCCATGATCTCCATCTCCTTTTTGCACTCTTGGAAGTTGTACACTACCTCACACAGGTTAGGTCGCCTATCCTGATCAGCGAACCGAAGGAACCTGTAAATTGGTGCCACTGAATCGATGATGTATTTGAGTGTTTCGCACCACTGTATACTAGACAACCTTGCGTGAGCATAATGACCTTTCTTGGATTTTCTCCACCTGCTATGCAAGAACTCGGAAGATCCCATCCACTGCATAAAACGATCACGCTTCCGATGGAAGCTCTCCATGAACATGTAGTTGGTCCCAAACCTAGTGGAATTCCATTTGACCAACTCACCATCAATGACTTCCCTCATCATTGCATTCAACTGGCCATGGTTGTGCAGCCAAGTTGATATGCGCTTGCATACGGAGATCATACCTGCATGCTCCGGCCTTTGACCAATGTCCTTCAGCATCAAGTTGATGGTGTGCAAGGCAAGGTGTCCAAACAATATGCTTGTACTCCTCATTCAATTTGTGGCATGCTCTCTTGAAGTTGGCGCCGTTGTCCGTGACGATATGCACGATATGCTCAGCACCTATCTCCTCAACCACCTTGTGAATCAGCTGCACAAGTAGGCACAACATTTAGTGGAACCGAGAAAACATAGCGCATGTGAACTGGCACAATATTTTGGACGTACCCCCAACAGATAAGATGAATCTTGGCTTCTGCCAGTCGCATCAACTGACTTGTGGAACCACATGATGCTATTGTAATAGATCAAAAAATTGATGACATTTATTCTTGTCGGGCCCGTCCACGAATCACACATGAACGTGACCCCAAACAAGGGCCACTCCTCCTGAAACTTTGCGTACCGCCTCTGCAGGTCCTTCTCGTTCTGATCGAGGTACTTCCCGTCTATATCTTTTCCACTGGGTGACACGATGCCTTCACCTGCAATCGTAAGCGAATCATGAGAATAGAGAAATATATGTAATGACATAGGTCTCCAAGTATATGTACTTACCCCATTTCTGCGTCTCCCTGACCGCACTAACAAAGTACGGATTGTCCGCTTGTCTCCCGGGGATTCCTGCAGTATGGAAAAACTTTCCCCAAGCTTTCCCAATTGCGTCCTTCGCGTTCCTTCCCCTCTGCATCCATGACCCTGTATCAATCCTTGTCTGCTTGAGTCCACCCCTCGTACTGGCTGCCAAGTTGTAGTCCTCCACCACCGCAGGGGTCTGCCTCTGTGAACCAGACCTCCGAAACATCCTCTGCAAAGGATTGCCCCCTGCGAAACAGTACCACTACCACTGCCACCTCCACGCTCGTAAGCGCCTCCTCTCCGCTGCACCCCCTCATGGTACTCATATTCTGCTCTAGACTGATTCATGGCTGCCTGCAACTGAGCCTCGTACTCGTCATCGTCAAGGGGGTGGTTGCCCTCCTCTGCAGCAGCCTCTCGTGCAACCCTCTGCCGAGAGCGGTCACTAGTTGCCTGCCTAGTTCTGTCGATCTCCTGCTGAAAGTACTCCCGGACGTCTCTGGGCACCTTGCTGCAGTGGATCACCTCCGTCCCGCGTGCAGCCAAATGCTGCTTCAATCGGGAAGCACCACCCGGCTTTTTGTGTACGACAGTAGTTGCATCTCCAACCGGGAGCAAGATTCTCACCATGCTCCCATACCACGTCTCTACGGTCTCTCAGCATCTTCCTGCACAAATGGACAACACAAACAAATCGAACACATGCATCAAATCATACCGCAAATAAACCTAAATCCTAACATACACCTAGATCCTACCTAAATCCTAAATCCTACATCAATGAAATCCTAAATCCTAAATCCTACATACATCCTAAAGCAAATCCAACCGCAAATCCTAAATCCTAAACCAAATAAACCTAACTCCTATATACATCCTAAGTCAAATCCTACCTAAATCCTACAATAAATATTTTCTACATCATATACTCTATAAATCCTACATCCTATAGCTTGTCATAACTAAATCCTACAACTAAAGAAACTACAAATACAAGGAAATGAAAAAAACAAAAAAAAACTTACCGAAGCAACCCGGTCGGTTACCGTTCTGGGGGTCGGTAACCGCCGGGGGGAGGGAGGCGTGGCGGGCTGGTCGGTTACCGACCAAATCACTCGGTAACCGCCGCCGACCGAACGGTTACCAAGGCTCGGGGGCGGTCGCGGGCGGCGCTCGGGCGGATTTGTGCGGGGAGCGAGCGGATAGGGTTTGGGGAGCGGGCAGCGCCCCCCCACGCCGACAGCGCCCTTGTAGGAGGCGCCAGGAGCGAATGGGCCGCATGGGCCCTTAACGGGCCGGCCGGTTATTTTCTTTTTTTTTTCAAACTTAAACACGTCCAAAAAAATAGCAAACGAACTCCAATTTGAAAAAAATTTACACCATTGGACTCTATAAATCGTGAACTATTTTTAGGATTTTTTTTTAAAAAAAATTCAAATTTGAAATTTGAATTCAAACCGATACCGAAACCGAACCGCCCGCGGCCGGTTTGTCGGTAACCGATCGGTTACCGCGGTTACCGAACGGTAACAAAAACCCTGGCGGTGGTATGCGGCCCTGCCCTGCTCCTGCCGTGACGACTGACGAGGCAGTCGCTGCTGCCGGCCGACGATGAGTAGGTACAGTTCAGAGCCAACGCGTGTGGCTGGCCACATCTCTGCTACTGTCATCCAGCAAGTAGACTCGCATTGGGGCCTGATGTGAGGGAGGCAAAGTGAGATGGAGAGCTCAGTTTCGTGGTTACCATTTTCTTCTCATGGCATTTTTTTAATCATGCCTCCTTCCTAAATGCTTCATAAACGATTCCTCTCTTTTTTGTGCAGCTGTGGTAATAGTAATGATTTCGACGACCACAAGTTGTTTTGGTGATTTGATGCTACTGCGTGCTTGATTGACATATATGATATATAGAGTATCTCAATTTTTCTGTAGATAAAGATTTGAAAGTGCATATGTGATACCAATACGTAACATTTGGATCCCGATATACAATTCAATATATAAAAGATTTTGAATGTTGTACACTTGAGATGAGAGAATCAATAACTGATACAATTAAGTTTATGATATAATGATGTACATTTTGTATATATTATTTAAATAAAGAACTACACCAATCTTTCCCTAAGGGGTGCCTCCGTTGGAGGCGCTGCCGACCATTGGGCGATGCCGTCGTTGCCGGCACACGAGCTGGCATGAGGGCCTAGGCACAGTTGCTGTTGGGAACAACTGCATGGGAGGGAGATATGACCGTGAGCAGAAGGCAGATGAACATGGGTCTACAACGGAGGCGCAGATGCGGATGGTTGTCGAAGTAGAGGACCTCTAGGGCAAGGCGAAGCCGGCGCGCCGAAGCGGCCCGCGCAGTGTCAACACGGTGAATAGTCAGCGGTGGCAGTTTTTCCTTTGGGGGGGGGGGAGAAGGGTATGGCGGAGAGGGTGAGGCTGATGGGAGAGGAGAGGAAGTGGGGGGGGGGGGGGAGCTACCGTAAGTCGCAAGGCCATGTCTTGGGCAATGGCGTGGAATGGATCGATCGGAGGAGGTGATCCTGTCGGCCTTGGGCCCATCGGCCTAGGTGGGAGAGGAGGAACCTGGAGGGATTTTTTGTTTGGGTTTTTATGGGATTTAGTACAAAAATAGTGTAGGACATTTTAGCAAATATTTAAAAGGATGCATGACAATATGAGTGTAACAAAACCTAAAATAACCTATGTCATGTTAGATTTAGTTATTAAATATTTTTTTCCACCTCTAAATTATGCATTAGTGCTAACAAATCTTTAAAAAAACTACTGCAAAAGAAAATACTTAGATTTTTACATTAGGTTAGTAAAAGTGAAACAACACATAATCAATTACCATTAAAAGAGCGGAAGAGGCTTGGATGGGCCTCGGAAAGAAGCAAGCGCAATGGGCATGATGGAAAAGGAGGGGTGGAGTTTGGGTAGTGCTTGCGGTGGAGGCTTGTTTGCTTGGTAACAAGGGAAAAGGGAGTTTTCGTTTTTGTTTTGGGGGTAAAGGAGGAGGTTTAAGAAGGGGTTACCTTCCAAATAAAACCAAAAAAAACTTCTAACTCTGACCAAATCTTCAAATAAAAGCCAAACAAGTTCAAGCATTCATGCATCTGAAATACAATGAAGTGCAACAACTTAAAGCACCAAGCGAAAGAGTTAGGGTTTTAGTCTTAGTAAGAGAGTAAAAATAGTAGGGGGCGGTTACATGTTGAATTCGAGCGTAATGTGAATTCAACCAAATTTTAGTTTTTATGGAAAATGATTTTGTTTCAAAAATTGCTCCTCATGGCGATGACTTGGTCAATAGCGTGACAGCGTGATTAATTTTTGGTTGTTTTGACATGTATGTAGAAATGTAGCCGTAGCGTTAGCACGGGCAATATACTAGTTCACATAAGTTTTCACACAACACAAAATTAGCTTTTAGTTTTTTTATATATATGTCTTATCCACATAAAGGCGGTGTTTTTTTTAAAACAATCATACATCTTTATATTTCATAGATGGGAAATTATTCCAACTCCAAGGGTGCACTTACTTTTATGTATGTATATATCTATTAGATAATGGAAGAGACTTCCCGCTTCTGCGTTACCGCACACAGCGTTTACATTATTACAAAGATTTAGCGATTTTTGCTGATGAGTCAGGGAAACAAAGAAATGCAAAAATTATGCATAGAGTCTATTATTAAATTTCCATCCATGAGAGGCAAATAACTCCAGCGCTGCGGTCTCCAATTTTCTGCTCGCTAACCGGAGAGACTCCTTTGTTTCATCATCACGCTGCAGCAGTGCACAAAACCGCAGCCAGTATGTTCCCCTGAAAATAGCCTGCATAAAAGACGTATATTTGCAATTTTGAAAGATTAGATCGTTGCCACATCTTCAAATTGCCCAACATAAAGCAGCTACCCCAACCAGATTATATTTCTTCTCTTTTAAGCTAAAATTTGATAGCCAACTCCCTAACATGTGGGATACAGAGCTAGCAGGGGTTAACCCAGTAGCTATATAGACAGTCCTCCATATTGTCTTGGCATGATGACAATCAAAGAAAAGATGTTTGATGATTTCATTACAATTACAGAAACAACACTTTTGACTGTCTTTCCAATTCCGCCTAGCAAGATTATCTTTTGTTAAAATTACTCCCTTCTGGAGATACCAAAGAAAAATCTTGATTTTCAAAGGAATTTTTAACTTCCAAATCAATTTATGAGAGAAGGGTGTATTATGATTTATCATGTGAAGATATATAGAGTGAACCGTAAATTGTCCATTTTTATGCAACTTCCAAATAAACAAATCGCTCTCATCATTTAAATTGATATGAGTGATCTTGGCTACTAGATCTTCCCATTGATCAAGTTTATCCCCTACTAAAGCTCTGCAAAAAGAAATGTTCAGAGGTGTTGATCTCATATATTGGCCACTGTATCATGCAGACGATTTGTAATATTATACAGGGTTGGATAAAGGTCTTTGAATGGGCGGTTACCTACCCATGTATCTTCCCAAAATCTTGTTTGTGATCCATCATTAATTTTAAATGAACCACATGCCAAAACTTGATTTTTTATTTTCATCAAACCGTTCCAAAAATAAGAGTCATTGGTTTTGACTTGGACTTGTAAAAGAGATTTTGAGCTTAGATACTTATTTCTAAGCAGGGTTTGCCAAGTTCCTTCATCATTAAGCACGGTTATATATATATATATATATATATATATATATATATATATATATATATATATAATATATATATATATATATATATATATATATATATATATCTTTAGGTTTAGAGCTTATATGGCCTGATGAGGTGTATGCGAACAATTATATGATACTATATATTAGACCATCGGGTAGCACGTGTGTCAAGCACTACCGGAAAATTGAAAGTTGCCGAGACTTATTCTTTGCCGAGCAGTTTTTTCAGGCGCTCGAGAGTAAAATATAAAACGCTCGGTAAAGACTTTGTCGAGAGTTTTGTTTTTGAGTCTTTGCCAAATGTTTCTTTGACACCCGGCAAAGAAATTTTTAAAATACATTTTGAAGCAGTAAATTAATTTAAATGAAAAAAAATTGAACTATAAAGTTGTATAACTCATCAAGATGTACAAACTTTGTTTTACTCATTTCTTCATATGACAAAGTAAAATTAAATTTGTTCACAAATCTTACATATCTCTCTGATAATTTATGAAACTACGAGAGAGATATAAGATTTATAAACAAAAATTGTAGATCTCGAAAAATTATGAAACTTTGTAGTTGAAATTTTTTTATTTGAAATCATTTGGTCATGGTTTGAATTTCAAAATTTGAATTTTTCAAACAACTTCGGACGGAAAAACAACCAAACTAAACTTTGTAGGTCTCAAAAAGTTATGAAATATTCTAGTTGGCAACTTTCTAATTTTAAATCATCTTATCATGCAAACTTGTGTTTGAATTTAAAATTTTAAAATTCAATTTTTTTAAACGATCTCGGATAGGAAAACTTGCTAAACAAAAAGTGTAAAGTGTAGATCTCAAAAAGTTATGAAACTTTGTAGTTGAAAACTTTTTGATTTGAATTCGTTTATTGGCTCAAATAAGCAATTTATACTTGGTTTAGTAGAATATGTGGAGAACTAAAATGAAATCTAGACACAAGAGATAGTATAGTGCAGTGGTTAGAGGAAGGAACGCGGGAGGGAGGGGAATGGGTTTGAATCCCACCGGCAGCGAAACAACGGATTTAGCGCGAGAAATACAACAACTTGCGACTTGGGCAGCATACGAGCGGGTGATAGGCGGTGGTGGTCTCTCCCAATTAAATTATTTATTATTATTATTTTTAGGTTTTTTTATGTTTCAACTTTGCCGACAAAAACTGTGCCGAACGCTCTTTGCCGAGTGCAGCTCTCGCCAAAGGCTTTACTGAGGGGAATAAGTAAGTCTGGGCAAAAAAACTAGATACCCGAACCCAGACCCGAATTACCCGAAGCCAAATCAGAATTACCCGAACCTGAGGTATCCGATCCTAAATTCGGATAGTGATTTTGATTATCCGAAATTAGTTTGGGTAATTCGGGTAATATCCTCCGGTACTCAAACTACCCGAACTACCCAAGTTTTGTACGTGGTTTTGTATTTATGATGTGTTGTTAGTTGAACACTTGAACATATCATTTTATTAAAATATAATTCTCTATTTTTGAAAAAATAACTATAATAAATGATTCTCTACAAATTGTTATTAAAATTCTATACAATTGTTGCTGAAATTATGAATAAATTGCTACCAAAATTTTATTTAGTTTGTTGATTTTTGTAAATTTAGGTATATCGGGTAATACCCGAACCTGAACCCGAATTATCGGGTACCCAAAATTTCGGGTAGTGTTTTTTCAGAGCTAATATTAGGTAGCATTTTTTATTACCCGAATTTTGAATTACCCAAATTACCCGACCCGAAAAAAACACTTAGGAATAAGGCCTTTGCCGAGTGCTGATCCCGTATCCGCTAGTGAAGTATACAAGTATATATAGAGTATATGGTCATACTTATTTTATATACTACTCTCTTCATTCCTAATTATAAGATATTCTAGGAATCTTGGAGAGTCAACACATCCTAAGTTAATCAAACTTATATGATAACATAATAACATTTATGTTGTCAACTAAGTATCATCGGATTCTACGTTAATTATATTTTTACAGTATATATATATATGATTTCATAAATCTTTATAATTTTCTCTGTAATTTTGGTTAAACTTGAAATGCTTTTACTCTCCAAGTTTCTTAGAATGTCTTATAATTTAGGACGGAGATAAATCTTAGGTGGTCTTATAATTAGATTTACATAATTTCCTATTCTATAGTTGTCTTTGGTGGTCCGCTTGATTAATTTATTAACCTTGGTATAATGTAATCTCCTTGATTACCATACGACATTAACAAAGACAGTTTCCTTATAATGTCTGCCTCGGTTAAGCTTGAAATAAATTAAGTACTAAATTTTGAAATTTTCAAACATCATTGATGGAAAAATGACCAAAATAAAAATTGTAGATCTTGAAAGTTATAGAAATTTGTAGTTGATAACCTTTTCATTCAAAATCATTTTGTCAAAGAAAACTACGCTTTGAATTTGTCACATTTGAAATTTGAATTTTTCAAATTATCTCAAATAAAGAAACAACCTAAACAAAATATGTAAATCTTAAAAAGTTAAACAACTTTGTAGTAGACAAAAAAATTAATTGAAAGCATCTAACAAAGGATAATTACATGTAAATTTAATATATTTTAAATTTAAATTTTACAAACGATCTCAGATGGAGAAATGATCAAAATAAAAGTTATAGATATCAGCGAGCACATGGTCGATAAGTACCCATGTTGTTCAGTTGTATGATGAGTGAGTTGTCAACATGCAAGCGTTTCAGGTTGAGTGTGTTGAGCTAACCTACTGCGAAAGCAGGACGCGCATGTCTCTTGGCTTGTGTTGTGTAGGTGTTGCGCTCGGAGGCGGTAGTCAATGGTGAGGTGAAGGTCAGTAGAGACGGGCCGTGCCAATGGACCCGGGGAGCGGTAAAGGGTGGACGTGAGGCTTGACAGAGGGACCGAAAAGATGGAGGACTAGCCGCAGTGGCTGACACTTGGAGCATCGACAAATGTAAGAGTACATGAAGGAGTGACCATGTTAACCAAGTCAAGACAGCGGTCGAGCAAGTCGAGCGGGAAGGCTCTGAAAGACTTGGTGCCCATGCGGTCGAAGACGCGGTGACATGTGTCGAGGTGCGAGGGACACGTCTGGAGTATGCTACTCGCGAGCGGTTTGGTGGTTTGGGCCTCAAAATCATCGGTGCCAGTTTTCGGGTTTGAGCCTCAAAACCTGGGCAAAGGTTCTGAGGATGGAATGAGGTGGCACGTAGCGGAATCCCAGAGGTTGCGTTGAGGCGAAGCAAGTCAGGGTACAAAGCATGATCGTTCGATGAAGATGAAGAAGATTCGGAGAGTTGGATCGCAATGCCTTAGGGTCAGGTGATCCACTCATTTATTAGGGGACTAATTGGAAATCTCCATTGGATCCAGTTAAATAAGAATGATAAGGCTCTAAGTCTCTTACCTCCTCACCTCTTCCATTTCCACCTTCTCCTCCCAACTCTCTAGGCTCTCTCCCTCTCTCTAGTTTTCATGTTTGAGGTCCGCAAATGATTTGGTGAATCATTTATGACAACATGAAAATAACTGATCGGAATGGAGGCCTCGGAAAGGAGGCCTTAACCTCCTTGTGTTATGGTGGCATCAATTTATCATGAACTTGTGTCTTTGTTTATCTCGTTTTTGGTTTTCTCCCTCCATGGTTTTCGCTCGATCTCCCTCTATACTTGATATTTTTGCAAACCGTTTGTTGGTGATTGTGCTATGAACCCTTGTGAAGCTTTCCACCAGAGGAATTGAATTGGTTTGGGGTAAGCTCGCAAATCGGGAGTTTTTCGTATCTCTAGTCATTTTTCCTCTTCTTCTCGGCTTTTTATTGACTCCGAAATTTATGAGGCATGAAAGACTACAATATTTATGGAGTAGCATCCTTAGTACCTTGAGAGTATGCTCACAAAATTTGGGATTAATAGAAGTTCAAATGGAAGAGATTGGTTGATTTTTGTGCAAATCGAGACTGTTTTCATGGGCACCAGACATTGTGATAGCAGCACCGGATGCTACAGTACCACTGCTACAGTACGGCCCGAGTTGATACAGATGCTGGTACAGTAGCACTGGCCACGACGCTATAGTGCGCCGAACCCCGTGTGAACAGTACATCGGATGCTGCTAAGGTGTGTCCGGTGAATAGTACACCTAGCGTCTGGTCAGTTTTACAAATTCGCTATTTTGCCGGTTTCTCAATTATTTGGACTCCAAATTGAGTTCTGTTTGTTGCGTTGGTTTTGTATCGACGTAGCGGACCTATCTAAATGCTATGTATATCTAGTTGACCTAAGTGTTTTGGTTGAGGCTCTCTCCTCTTCTCCATAGAAGTTGAGAGCTCTCTCCTCTCGGAGTTTTGATTCCAGTTTTGGTTTTCCGTATATCCGTTGTATCTTTTGGTCATCACCAAATGTATCCATCCATTCTTGGGTCGTGATATTACCGGTCTTGTGTGGTTGTTTCTTGGAGTTTGATTTTGGAAGAGTGGACCAAATATTTTAAAGTGAAATTTAAGGCTCTCATTCACCACCTATGGTCGCCGTTTTGGTCATTCAATCTTGAAAAGTAAAAAAAAAACTTTCGAGTTGAGAACTTTTTTCATTTGAATTCGTTAATAGTCTCAAATACTTATTTTAAATTCAGTTTAGTATAATATAAAAGGAAAATATATCTATTATTAATATAAGTGTCAATAGAGTATAGTGGCAAAGCGTTTACACGCTAGGAGGGCGAGGTCATGCATGCTTCGATAGCCGGACAATCGTGTTGCTGTGTACGAGTATCGATCGTCTCCTTTTTGGGCTCGTGAACTGCAGGTTGTCAGTAGACAGCTGGTACACTGTTGATGCCATTGCTTTCTGCCATTTTATTTTCGTCTTGTGAGACAGATAGATCGTCGTCGTTTTCTTGTGGGAAAGAATCGGTATCTCGGTGTCATATTTATGGCGTGTATCATGCATATGAAATCATGCAATGTCTGGAGATTCAATGCATATAGCCACACAATTTAGGATTGCCGATCAACCTTGTGCATATATGCAGCGCGAGGCAATATTAGCGGTACCTTTATTAATTTCAGCTTTGAAGGTGGATACCGAGTTTTATAATATAATCCATAACTGAAAGAAACTTTGCAAGAAAGATTCGACAATCTAGGATCGAACACGTGCTTAGCCTTGCGTCAGCTGTGCCCACCCATGAAAATTACGTGGTCCGGTCAGTTCACACCATCATTGAATGCAGAAAAATCGAGCCATGCATATGCTTAGAACAATATTGTCATAGAGTGGTTCTTGCATAGTATATAGACAATCATTTAGTATTAGCATGAATTCCAAGATGTCATGATTTATAGTTAATTTACATAGGCTTGACGTATTTTTAAGACATGCTCGTTGAGTGTTTTTGGGTGTGCTGAGATGTGATTTTGCAAAAGCAACACACTGTGATCTATCTGCCGAACCTTCCCATCATCAAGACTAGATCGATGCTGCAATAAGAGTCTTAATTAATAATTAATTAATTACCTAAAGTCAACCAGATCAGCTGCCTTGAGGTTAAGTAATGTTATAAGCACAAAAGCAGGAGGCAACCTTGTTTTAGTTGGTGGACTGCAGGTACAAATGAAAGGCATGCTGCAGTCAAAGTGTCACCGTACCCATTTGAATAGAAGGTAGTTAAAGGTGCAGGTTTACTCTTGTTCCCAATGCAGCCTGCTGTAGGTGTGTAGTGTGATCTCCATGGCAACCACAATATATAAGCAATAAAGATGGCATTGACAGCAACAATGTGTTATCTAGATTCAGCCTTGGCGTTCGGGTTACCCGATCTTTTTGGGTCGGGTAATTCGGGTAATTCAAAATTCGGGTAATAAAAACTGTTACCCGATGTTAGCCTCGAAAAACACTATCTGCAATTTCAGGTACCCGATAATTCAGGTTCGGGTTCGGGTATTACCCAATTTACCCGAATTTACAGAAATCAACAAAGTAGGTGAAAATTTAGTAGCAATTTATAAATAATTTCAGCATCAAATGTATAGAATTTCAATAACAATTTACAGAGAATAATATATTATAGTTATTTGTTCAAGAAGAGAGGATTATATTTTAATAAAATAATAATTTCAAGTGTTCAACTATCAATACACGATAAATATAAAGACATTTACAAAACTTTGGGTAGTTCGGTTAGTCTGGGTACCGGGAGATATTACCCGAATTACCCAAACTAATTTCGGGTAATCAAAATCACTATCCGAATTTAGATTGGGTACCTCGGGTTTGGGTAAGTCGAGTTCGGGTTCGGATAATTCGGGTTTGGGTAATGGGTATCGGGTATTTTGCCCAGGCTTAATCTAGATGTATCAATTATTTCATCATGTTTGGATTTTTGGTCAGACTCACATGTTTGCGTACTATGAATTGAGAGGAATTTACAAGTAATCTAATAATGAAATGAGAAAAATTTCTAGATATTAGTTTCAATTCACGGGACAGATGGCCTAGAGTATTTCGATTTTCAGCCTCCACCCTGCACCCTGTGAAGACAGGAACCGTCTTTTTTTTTTGATACGGACAGGAACCATCTTGACTCTTGACTATAGCACTGGAGATACTAAGGGCCTGTTTGGATCTCTACCTCTAAATTTTAGAGCACTTTAGTTCACTTTTTATCTCTAAAGCTCTAATGTGAGGTGGACTAAAGTTTAAAGCTAATTTTAGACCACCTGTTTGGAGTTTTAGCTCTAATGTTTAGAGTTTTAAAGTTTAGAGGGGAGGATCCAGGGCCTAAGCCTAGCAGTTGTACATGGTGGATGAAGATATTAAGAGATTTGCTTGCATGATGGAAGATGGATGTCTCTGCTGGTGGCAATAGGAAAGAAGGTTTTGTACCCTGAACAAAGTGGTGACCATTAGAAAATATGGAATTGCATATATTTAGTAAAGTAAAAAAGATAGCTGCGAAATGTTACCTTCTAGCTTCTGTAGGAGTGTAGATAGTAGGCATCGCTAGGATAAAAAAAAAGAGTTTTCAGTGTCTGTTGAGGCGTTGAACCAACGGGTGGCTTTGTTTAGTTATTTATAGGGAAGATGATTGTTGTATCCTCAGAGAAGCATTGTCTAGAAAGGAACTAGAAATGTTGAGAAATCTGTATCAGCCGGTGGGGAATTTTGTTTTTATTTTTAACCCTTTTTTGAACATATTATCTAACATGTTTTTTTTAAAGCTAGCCCTTTGACCGCACCTATTATCACAGCGTGGCCAAACCACACTACCGCGCCAAGCATATTGGTGCGGCAGAGCCTGTGACGTGGCCTGGCTGAGCTGAGGCATGCTGGCATAGCAGCTGAAGTGGCACCGCTGCCGTGCCAAGCAGCACGACGCGGCACTGACGCACTACACATCTTGGCCCGGTACTGCCGCACCATGATTCGCGGCGCGACAGCGGGGTATACAGGGTGCGCCACATGGCTTCCTCCCCACGCCCGATCGCACTCGTTCCCTGCCTCGCTTTCGCTTCACTCTCTCGCCCCCTGCGTGCCCCAGCGCGATGCGCCCGCCCCAGCACCGTCGCCCGCCTCGACGCCGACGAGCCCCTCCAAGCCGACTCCCTCGATCTCGTCGAGCTCTCAACGCCATGGTTAGTTAGTTAGTTATCTAGCTAACTAGATAGTTAGGCCCTGTTTGGTTGGGTGGTGGTTTTTACAAAAACTGTTGCGGGTTGTGACATTTGCAAAAGCTACTTTGAAAAAGTTGTTGTAGGATGGTTGAAAGCCCGTTTGGTTGAGCTGTGGTGGCTTTTGAAAAAACTTCACTCACTTGCAAATGTCATTGACACATCTTCTTCCTTCTTCCTCTCTCACCTTGTCATCTTCTTCCTCTCTCTCGCCAAGCGCAGGCCGCAAGGGAGGGTCCGACGGGCCCGCCGCCACCGGGGGAGCCGAGAGGAGGGGCTCGCCATAAGGGGCGGGGCATCCTGGACCCGACCATGCCGGGGACAGGGCTCGCCGGACGTGGTCGCACATGGGGCGGGGCTTCCCGGACCCGACCGCGCCGTGGACAGGGCTTGCCGGACGAGGCCGCACAAGGGGCGGGGTTCGCCGGACCTGGCCGTGCAGGGGATGGGGCTCGCCGAACCCAACCGCACAGGGTCTGGGCCTTCCCCAACCTGACTGCAACGAGGATAGGGCTCGCCAGCTGCGTAGGGCCCTTGCCGGAGAAGTTGGGGAGGGGGCACGTCGGGGAAGTGGAGGGAGAGGGCCTCGCCGACGGCCACGGAAGAGGAGGGGAGCATGATAGAAGTTCACGATAAATATAGAAACGAAACGGTATGTACATAACCAGTGGCAGCGGTTAATTTTTTTACTCCAAAAGCAGCTGAAAGCAGGGGAGAGCTGCTTTCAATTTTGTACTAGAGTAAAAGCAGTTTTTGGGCAAAAACATTTGTGGCTTTTGAGCCCTTTGGTTGGCTTTTGGATTTTGCAAAAGCAAAAGTAGGTTGAAAAGTCCAACCAAACAGGGACTTAGTTAGTTAGGTAGCTAGTTGTGTATGTTAGTAACCTAGCTACCAACAAAAACACTAATCTATATACTAGTTATCAAATCCTCACTAACAACTACACCTTAAACCATAAAACCTAACTACCAAATCCAAAACCCTAAATACTGATCCTAACAAACTACATCCTAAATAGTAGCTAAATAAATCCTAAATCCTAACTAACTAAAACCTAAATCCACACTAACTAAAACTTAAATCTTAACCGACTAATCACTAAATCCAAAGTACTAACCTTAGCAGCGATGGAGGAACGACCACCAATGGGGGAAGGCCAGCCA
Source organism: Microstegium vimineum (assembly GCA_022036555.1). NCBI lineage: Eukaryota > Viridiplantae > Streptophyta > Magnoliopsida > Poales > Poaceae > Microstegium > Microstegium vimineum. Next base: position 38,442,296 of record CM039126.1, read on the forward strand.
CCACCGGTGAAGGCCGGCATAGAGGGCATCGAGGAGACGGCTGCC
>CM039126.1:38442440-38486975 GCA_022036555.1 Microstegium vimineum
GGGTGGAAGGGGAAGCCGGCAATTTTTGCTCGAAAATTTTCCAACGAACAGAGATTTTTGGCTTCTCAACTTGCAGTGGAAGAAACGCGTGCTTTTGTTCTTTTGGTGGGGAAAAAAAAGGGAAAGACGTTGTTGTTTTTGGGTCAGAACGCAGTCGGCGGCCTCCAGTTTTGCTGTTCAATTCGGGAGAAAAGGCTCCTTTGCAAAAAAAAAAAAAAACTGCTCTTCCTTTCGAGAAAAAGAAAAGGCAGAGGAGGGGGCCTTCGGCTGTGAGGCGCAGAGGAGGCATAGTCCCTGCGATCCTCTGTCGCTTTGCCGAGAGCAAAGGCTTATAACGTATTAGAAGTGAATGCAAATGGCAGAACTTCTCTATCTTCATTGATCTGTTAGATATATATATACAGAGAAGAAAATCTCGAAGGACAGTTTTGTTGAAGAAATGTCTCGAAGGGACACAAAATGTTCCCAAAGGCACGTTTTTGGGACTAAAAAACTACTAACCCATTATTAATCTTGTACTTGTGGATGGATCATTTCGTAAAGAGACGTCTATTCGTAAAGAGTATCTGATCGAAAGGGGTGTGTTTCACAACAGTGTAATGTTTTACGGATTGAAAACTTGAAACGTGCCGGATCGCCCGATCAATCGGCCCGCTACGAGGGCCTCAACACTGCCCAATGGTAATGCTGCAAGCAGTCGTGGCCATCAGTGGCAAGAGGGGTCCTTTAGCCATAATCAAATTTGACGACTATGCGAGTACCAAAAGCGAACATTTAATTTAAAATTTTGTGCTTAGTGTCCAAAACAGTTGGACAACACTAGTTTATACATGTATACTATTGTCACCTTATAATTTTACCCTACGTGTAAATAATTTTTTAAAATTTCTCATCTCTCGCATCCCTTTCTCATTCTTTTGAAAAGGTCACAAATTATCTCGTTTTCTGGTGAGAAGTGTTAAGATAGGAGATAGTCTCTGGTCTTTTCCATCTTTCTCTTTATGTGAAAAAAATGGGACTGTTCCCCTTAAACTGTTAAGGGCCTGTTGAGGACGCCCTTACTTCAATAAATGACATTTTTGCTTTTGGGGCTGTAAAAAAAGTCGGTTAATTCCCTGATTAAATGTTTTTTATGAGAAAAAATAAGTTAAAAACAAACCAAAAACAATTTAAAGTATTAAAGTGAATGGAGTCAATCCCAAAAAAAATTTCCGAGAATCTCAAAAGTGTTAAATAAGCTAGCATGCCCCAAAGTAAAAATAAAAAAAGGATTACCGAGGGAAGTTTGTTTACATGTTTTGAATAATTGGTTTTGGGGAAATAGGGTCATGATGTCCTCCCTAAAAAGGGTTTTTGAGCACTTATGCCTAGAAATCTCAAGTTTTTTATGTGATTTTTTATCTTGCCTTTTTTCTTTTTCAAATTTGGCAATAAAAGTTCAATAAAGGGAGGCACCCCGCCTGGACGTTTTGGCCTCAGCAGCCTGTCCAGACACAACTCCTCCCCCGACGGTACGATCACATGAGCCCGTCCAATACGAGCGACCACCCACCCTTCCCCATACTCACGGCTGCCTTCCGCAGCTCGTTCGTCCAAAAGCGCAGCACGTGGGCCCCTAGCTCCCCTGTCCGCAACGCCATGCGCCCCATCGATCTGCAGCCCCGCGAGGACGTGTGCCCCCATCTCGTCCCCTGTGTGCCCTGCCCCCCGGGCCCTAAAGTCACCGCGTCTTCACCTGGACCCAGGTTGTGCTCCAGATCTCCGAACGTATCTCTAAAAATAAAACACTTGAAACATAAAAAATACTTGAATGCAACATACGAAAAAGAAGATGTAACATATGTGCGAAAGATATTAATATCAGATTAAACACTTGTAATTTGAAAACATAAAACACTCCGCAATTAAAATTAAAAAAATTTGAAACATTTGAAACAATTTTTGTATTTCATGTGTAAAATTTATGAACATCATTCAGAACCTTGCAATATATGTCTGGAACTTATGAAACATTTTGAAAAAAAATCTTGTAAAAACCCTCTGAAACACTTGCAAAAAAATTTATACAACATGCGCAAACATCCCTTGAAATAATTGCAACATTGCTCATTTAGAGGTTTTTGGTCCTTTTGTTTGTGGTTTTAAAGGGTTTTAAGTTTTTACAAGATGGATGTAAAGAGTCCCTTTTATAGAGGAAAAATTCTATGTTATAAAACCCCAGTTTCGAAAATCTCAATTTTCCCTAACCATGTTTTTGAATTTAAAAAATTTTGTAGGGTTTTTTAAAACAAGTCAGGTAAATTAAACAAAAAACATTTGTTAAATATTTTTAGAAAAATTTTTTTAAAAATTTGAAAATTCAAAATCTTGTTTAATCTTAAAAGTTTATTTTTTTTTTTAATTTTAGCTAGAAAATTTTTAAAAAATTTATAAAAACCAGTTGCATATTTTTTCAAAAACTTTTTTTTTTTATCTTATGGTGCCAAAATTTTAAAATTAATTGGGTTTTATATTGACTATTTTTTTTTTTTGACAAAAATCAAATAACAATATTTTTCAATCAATCTTAATGATGTCGGGGGACTATGAAAAATTTCGGTGGCTTTAACGAAAACCAAGGTTATTAATAAAAAACAATTTTTTATTGGGTTTGGTTAGAGCATCTCCAAGAGATCTTCATATCTTTCTAAGCTAGGAATAAAATTTTGGTGAAAAACTATCCCCAATGCTTATCTAAAGGGTCTCAAAATATAGCCATCCTCTATTTCGAATTTTTCACTAACCAAATAAAAAGCGGAATGACTCTCTAGAGTGTGCTGGGAAATTAGAAAAGTTGTTGGAAAGTGAAAAGTATACAAAGCGAGTTTTATTAAATGACCTTAATGGAAATTTAGAGAGTAAAAATTTTAGAAAGATTTTTACATAGTTTTTAGAAATTTTTTTTTAGAAACTCCACAAATGGTAAAAAAAACGCAGCCAAAATAAGATGGTTTGGGTATGACTAGGTGGGCTACCGGTTTGTGGTGAATGCGGGAAATTTGTGAGGTCCACGATCTTGTTTTCGGAAGGAAAATATTCGGTGGAGATAAAGTAGTGGTCGAGGGGGCCCTCAAAAGGGGCACAGCTTTGGAATTTTTCACCGGTCCCCTCAAAGATAATGTGAAGGGAAACCGAAGTTCGGTGCGAAACAAATATCTTGTCTTTATTATGTTTTGAATTGCAATATTTTCTTTTCACTGATCTCCTTGATTATTAATTTTGTGAGTTGGGATTTGGGGTGGGCATGCAATTGAACTTTCCCCAACCATCTCTATAAAGTTGGTTTGAGCTTGACTGGCAAAGTGAATTTTTTGTTTCGTCTTGTGGGGGAAACTATCTGAAATAGAATTTCCTACTCTCTGTGAAGTTTTTATTTGTCATTAATTTTAAAAAAACTTCTATTCACCTCCCTTTAGGCAATATCAATATCTTTTCAAATAATAACCAAAAGTGCATCTACAAATAATTGTTATAATTGCAGAGTATACCCCATTTACCTCCACTATTAAAAAAAAAAAAAAAGTAAATCATCCGAAATAAAAATCACCTGGGACGAGACCTCGAAATTTTACTTGACATTTGGTTTTTACTTTTTAGGGGTCTTTTTGGAGGTTTGCTCTCTGATTCATGGTGAAGTTTTTTTTGGGCTGTAAAAATGATTTTGTTTTTTTTTGTTTACCCTAATTTTTCAAAATTATCATGAAAAATCTTTTCATAAACAGGTGAAGCTATTTTTTTCAGCTCAAATTTTTTTAGTTCTTTTTAAAAACTCACTTCATAGAATCGCTGAGAATTAATTTTTTTGCTAAAAAATTATTTGAGAGTCGAAGAGGGCCCACCTAGATTTGGCTACATGTAAAAGATAACATAATTGAGGTCCAAAAGATGAAGTAAAAAGGAGCAGGGAACCAGCCAACAGCGACCACTTTTAAATGCGGTTTGGGATTCCATCCCAAAAATTCGGTAATCGTCGGGGCAAACACGCAAAAAACGCCTTCCCCCCTCTCTGGTTATAATTTCGGGCTTATTGCACGTCTCCCCCCCTCCTCTCCTTCCCTCCCCCTGCGTGGGCCCCCTCCCCTATCCGATCTGTGCCACCTCCCTCGCCGTCTCGCACGCTCCCCCCCAACTCCGCAGCGTAGCCTCTCCGGCCGCGATCCGATCAGGTAGTTTCTTCCACCCCCGCAATTTCACCTCCCCCCCCGTTCCTCCTGCCAATCCATCGCTCGCGTTGCCCCTACTGGGCGACACGGGTTGCCGCCCACCGCCAAAAAACCTCCCCCGCCCTGTGCCCAGCCTCCCGCCGCACTTTCCCATCTTCCGTCCAGCAACAGGGGCCCTGCGGTTTAAACCTCTCTGTCGCGGATTTGTTTGGATTGCTTACATTTTCCCGTAGATCGCCGGTCCGGTGATCTGCGTGGGTGGAGAGACCGGATCAGTTCCGCCCTTTTTCTTCGGTCTGTGGGGGTGGCGGGCTGTTGCCCTGGGGGTTTTGTTCACAGGGGTCGGTAAGGGAAAGGGGTGAATGGAGGAGGGAGCCCTGGAGATCGGCTGGGTGAGTCACGAGCGACGAGATCCAAGTCGCGCGCAGTGTGCCTTAGGTTTTTATATTGTGCTTTCCCTTTTTGATGTGATGTTAGTCACCCCGACGCTCACTGGTATTTGCTCGGCATGGTATGTGAGATGATTTGCATTTTGAGGAGATAAACATTTGGTTTAAATGATCCTGCTCGAGGAAATTTAATTGGGTCGTCGGCAGCTGTAGCTTGGTTGTTTCCCAATGTCCAAATGCATTAAATTTTTATAAGTGTTGTATTCGTAGATAACACGGGTTTTCCAAACAATACATAAACTCCGGGTCTCGGGGCTTACATAAACTCACTGTCTCGGGCTTTTGTTGAAACCCTACACAGGATACGGAAATCGGGTTCGTTGTAACAATTAGCTTCTAGCTTTTTTCTTTCAACTATTAACTAGTTGTCAGGTCTGATACAGTTTAAAACCCAGTCCATCTATTGAGTTTGTTTTTGGGAAAATTTTTATTCAGCCCGCCCTTTTTGGAAGCTTCATGAATTAGCAATTTTTAAATTTTGGGACATTTTGGGTCTACTTCCTGCATTGAAAGCAACTGCCATTAAAAAATGTAAGTTTTTTTTTTTGTATTGGAAAGAATTCCCGGTAAAGTACTGTTTTCTTGGTCTTCTTTTGGCAAGATGTAGTCTTTTTAAAATTTATGCTTTTTTAGGACCTTCAAAGGCGACATGTACATTTAGAAATTTACTTGTGGCCCCTGTAAGTACGGGGGAATTATCTGGTGTGGCGGGCCCTCTGGTTATCTTGGAAAAAGTAAAGGTGGGTAAAAATTTTCTCCAATATGATGCAAATTTCCCTGCAGTTTTTGAACGCTCAGTCTGGGGGCCTCCTTGTCAAGTTCCTTTTTGCTTGATAATCCAACTATAGGGGCCCAAAATCCCAAGAAATTGAAAAACTCCGCTTGGAGATGGCACCACTCGCCGTGGTCAATCCGGAAGTTGAGGGCGAAAAAGCTGTTGTGCAGGTTATTTCCCCCCATTTTTTTGTAGTGGTCCAATTTGATGTTGATTCACGTTGGTGGGGTTTAGGCCCTTTCCCAAAAACTTATTTTTTTAATTAACTGCATTATTCATCGGGTTTTGAAGGAATTTCGGAATAGAAAACAAATACAAAACCCTTTTGCATTTACAGGCGAGGTACTTCATCTTTTGACTTCGTTGCTGTTTACTTATCAATTTGGGGAATCTACTCTAAAAGGGAAAAATTTACAAGATCTATGATAAACACACACAGTTTCCCCTAAAGTTATCTTTTGCAGTAATGTTTTTAAAAAAATTGCATAGGTTACCGATGGAAGAAAAATGTTACAGATTCCCGGGGCAAAATTTTAAACAGTGATATTGATTTCTTTTTTCCCTTTTTTTATATGGGGAAATTCCTGTTTTGTTTATTATACATTTCATTGTGTTTCTTTGACGGGTTTTTTTGAAAACTCCTGTTCATTGATATGCTTGGGCCCATTTTAATGGTTCGGGAAAACCTTTTGACAAGGGGGCCCCCGTATCCCCAAACCTATTGGGTTTCCCTTGGTAAGAAAATTTTTGGTTCGATGCTCCCCTTACAATGCTCAGGGTTAAAAGTGCTGTTCGTCGTGGGAGTAATATTTTTTTGAAGTTTGATTGTTAACAGCGTTAATAAATGAGTCACCATCTTTAATTTTTGTAAATTTGTACTCTGATTTTTTTTGCAGGAAGTTTTTAACCCTATGAGAGAACCTATCCAGAGGAATGTCCAAACTGGGATATCCCCATTGGTCATAAAACCCAGCTCGTGGGCAAAAGATTCCCCTATTTTCTGCTGCGGCTCCCTCACATGAAATTGCTGCTCAGATTTGTCGAGGCTGGCCTTGCAAGCTTGGAGAAGGAAAAACATGCAGAGGTATAATTGTTTAACTGCAACCCTACCCCCCCCCTACCCAAAAAACTTTTTTTCCTGCCCCAAAATTTGACCCACTCTGAGATCTTAAAAAATCAGCGATATCTCTTACAAAAAGGTACAGGTTAACATTTCATGAAAACTAAAATTCTTGCGCACTTTTGTCTTAAATTGGATATTTGTCCCAATGTTTTCTTTTTTAACACCCTGTTCTTTAAGTAAGTACTTTGTTTTTTTTGTACACATGTACATGTTCTTATTTTCCTTTTCCCTGTGGGGTCAACATTTGTTAGAGATTGTGAAATTAATGATGCATTAATGTCTAAAAAATTAAAATCACCTGGTTCTGATTTTTAAAACCTGCAGGGGGTGAAGATGACAACTTTGCTTCGTGTTTCTGCTATGGAGTAAACATGGAAAAAGCTCATTCTTAAAACGTGATTTTGAAGAGAAGGGTTCCCATGGAACGGGCCCTTTTTTTTTGAATTGGTACCTCAATTATTTGGGAAATTTTGTGTTAAACATTCCTTTTCATTTTCATTTTATTTCCCAAAAGGGTGCCATAATCAATTCTGCATTCTGCAATTTTTTAGATCACCTTGCCCAAAAAAACCCCCCAATAATAAGGCAAGAAAACAATCTCTTAAGGGGGGCTTCGTAAAATTAGGGAGGCCACTAATGATGGTTTACTGTATGTTTATTGAAAAAAATTTAAAGGGGCCCTGGGGGTGGCATTGCCCTATTGCCTGAACACCCTTTCCCCCTGCCAAAAGATGAGCCAAACTTTTCACACGGGCATAATTAGGGTATAACACAGAAATTTTTTAACCCTCGATCCTCTGTTTTACAGGCAAATGATCCCACCATTGAACGCATTTCACCCCTAGGATTGCTCTAACAACAGCAAATATTTGGGTATGAATGTGGGAAAGAGTACTTGTCATCTTGACGATATGAGCTCTTATGCAGATGCACTTCGTGGGTATTGATTTTTTGAACTTTTGATATTATGGGTCTATCTTGATTTGGGTTTCCATATTTGTTTTAGACCCATTTTATTATATTTGCCCATCTGGATCTTCAGGGCCTGTTTGGTTGCTTCCCCGGGAAAAATTTTGCTTTGCCTGGCCGGGCAGCAATCCAGGCCATCGATCGAGTTCCTGGCAGGCAGCTAGGTTTACTCCCTGGTTGCAGGTTGCTTGCCGGGAAAGGGTTTTGCCAATGCTTTGTCTGTGTTTCGTTGACCTGATTCAATCATTTTTAAATTTTTTTGTTTTCATGTTTTTTACTTGCGCTACTGCTTATGGTATTTATTATCCATGTAATTGTGAGTTTCTTGTCAAAAAAACTACAGTTCTTTGGTGCCACAATGTTGTAAAAGGTGTTTTTGGTACAAAAGAAATCTCATGATTTGGTGGGAATTCCTTTTTTATTTTGTCTTGACATTTTCTTACACTGCCCTAAATGGCTGAATGGATGTGGAAATCGTTGTATTTCTTTAGCTTCGGTGTGTTTGTATTCTTTATCATTAAAAAATAACTAAAAAATTTTTTATTATGGTAATTCCAGCCCCTTTTTTATATATTTAAGATTAAACCTTTGTACTTTAGCAAATTTAAAATGGCAAATTTGGGTGTCATGCTTCTAATAATCTACATGGGCTTTGTGTTTTTTTGCAGGTTTCTGCAGCCCGAAAAGGTCCCTGGTGGGGCGGGGTTTTCCCTGGATTATGTATTGATTTGGAAACTATATGAGGTGCTGGGCGTATTAAAGGGAAAAAACAGGCTCCTTTACAAAAATTTCCCTATTCTAACTTGCCTAATGATGGAAATAACCATCCCTTTTTTTATTTTTTATTATTTTTTTTAACTATGTGTTTTAATTTTTTGGGTTTTGTACACTTTTCTTCTGGACATTGGGGAGACTTTAAATTTGAAAAAACTTTTTCCCTGTGATGCTATACCCCCTCCAGTCACAAAAAAACATAGTTTTTAGGCCCAAAGGCTGGTCGTTAAACCCAGAAAAGGGGGGTGTGTTTCATTGTTTTACGGCAAAACTTTCGAGAACCCCTTAAAAAAAGCAAAACTGTCAAGAACCCAAACTGAGTGCCACTCAATAGTTTTGGATTAAATTGAACGGCCCAAATACATAAAACTGGTGCGATTTATATTTTGATCTTAATAAAAATAAGCTCAAAAATAACACAATTTTATTAACCAACAACCGGATGCTACTTGATACACCCAAAAATTCAACTTGTGAATTACAGTCTACACTTCATAAGTTCATACATAGGTTTTCGTTCACAAGTCAGAAGCAAGTGCTAAATTGGACCCAAAGTGCCAAGCTTATTTTTTCCATCCCAACTCCCTGGAAATTTAAAAAATTTGAAAAAATCCGTTCATAGGAACTGGCCAATTTCATTAAACAGTTGTGGTTTTTAGCTGTTCGTTTCTAGACAATCTTTTGGTAAATCAAAATGGTGTAGTATTTTTTTTTAATCCTAAAATAACTGTTAAAAACAAAAATACCTCTCTATTCCAAATTATAAGGCTTTCCCAAGAATCATGAAGAGTCAAAGATCTCAAATTTACCCAAAAATTTTATAGAAAAAATTTAAAAAGTTTTATGACATAAAAATAGGGTAACTATAAAAATGTAATTGATGGAAAATCTAATGATATTAGTTGACATCATAAGTGTTATTTTTTATCAAAAATTTTTGGGTCAAACTTGAGATTTTTTTTGATTTCTCCTTTTGGGAAATGCTTAAATTTGGGGTGAAGGGGAATGACATTTGGTTGAAGTTAACAATTCAAAACTTGGGTTTTAAAAAATTACATTTTAGCCGCTGCCCCCCCCTAGAGATGTTTTTCAGCTGTGTTTTTTTCTCCTCTCTGGGTCTTCCTTTTTGTTTGTAAAAAAACTCTCTTTCCCTTTTTTTAAAATTAAAAAAGACAATCCTGCCATTGCTTTAAAAAAAAAGTTAAGTTCGATTTTTGAAAGGTTAAGTGAATTTTCTCAAACTAGTTTCAAAAATATGCTTTTACTTGTTTATAAATTTTTAAAAAAGTACTGTTGAACTTGTTTTTTTGAGACCGGGGGATTGTCAATTTTTAAGGCCCCAGGGAAAAATCCCAAGGGTAAATAAAGACAATCAGTAGGGGTTTTGTCCTTGGTCCAGTAAACATTTTTATTTTGGTCAAAGAGACAATATATAATTTTATGGTTTTCATTTTTTTTTTTTTTTCCATTTCCTTTTTTTTTGGTCCTTTTTTTTTTTCCATTTTCATTTTATTTTTCTTTTAAAATCCCAAATTTTAATTTTATAATCTACCCCTAAAACAGATATACACCCCCAACTCCTCCCTTAGGGCATTTGAGGGACAGTATCATTGTAGCAGCCCCATAACAGAAGGTGCTTTTCTCGTCTTCTATTTTTGATTTATCAAATGTTCCTTCGCAGGGGGACAGCCTAATTGTTTAAATTTTTTAGCATTTGTTATTTTTTTTTAATTGATATAGAATGTTAAGTATTTTTTTATTTTTCTATTGTTAGCTTATCGTGTTGATGTGATGACTTTTTTTTCTTCCAGATTTTCCACCTATTAATGTCCGCCACTCTTCTGATTGATGAAGGTAAGATAATTTTTCTGTTTTTTTCGATTATGTTCAAGGTTAAATTCTAATTCTAAAAACCATTTGATAACTCTTGCGATGCTATTGGGTGAGGGCATGACACGTCGAGCCCATTCGGATGTGTCAAATCAGGTACCTATTATGTTTTTTTTTTGACGGGGGAGTCCTAGGCTTTTTTTTCCTTCACCCATGTGGAAATGGTTGAATCTACTGTTTTTGTTCGCTTTATCCAATTATGAAAATTGGGAAGGATTTCGGGCCCATGAAGGCAGTCGTTGGAGGGGAGGCACTCTCTTTGAGGATCTGGTCTTTTTTCGAGTGAAAAAATTTGCAAGTCAGTTTTTTTTCAGACGCCCAAAAACCTAATGTCCTGTTCCTTTTTTGCACAGCTTTACTTAGAGTTCCTTGACAATTTTGAGGGAAGTTTGTGACAAAAGGGAGCAACGACACAGGAACATTTCCAGTCACTCGATCTCGCATGGACATTGCTTGATCTTCCCCGGAACTTCCCCCGTTCCGGCCCAAGCCCTTGGCCCAGTACTTACAGAGTGCCTCCCACTGAATCACTGATTGTTGATCGTGTTCCAATTTTTTTGGCAAGTGCAGCTTTAAATAATTGAACTTTGGCCTTATGGCCTTTTTTTTCCTGATTATCTGTAGCAGGCCCAAATTCTTCTGTTGGTGAGCGAAGTTATTTGTAGAGGGACTCTGGGTCACGGCATATCTTAATTTATTCAGTATTGTTAAAATTTCAGTTATTGGTTTTTTTTTCCCTGCAGAAACGTTAGAAAGGCTTTCTGGCCGGATGCTCGAACCAATGGTTGTATCTACATTTGTGAATGGTGAAAAAAGGAGGGGCAATAAACTGCAGCAAAATTTGGGGCTCCCTGAAAAGTTGAAATTTTCCCTTTTTTTGCTTTTTTGACCAAAAGTTGTTTCCGTTTATGGTAAGGGTTTAAATTTTGGGGTGTTTCAATCGTCCTCAAAGTTGTATTCGAGGTGACCCAAGGGTGGCTTCTTTGCGTGAAGAAAGAAAATCCCTTTTCCCTTATTTTTATAAAAGGTAATCTATTAGACGACGTTGGGTTTTCGGGGTTGCTGTCATCTTTTTGGCTGCAAAAACCCATTTTTGATTGTCTGTACCCCCTCGGCCCAAAAATTTAAACGTCGTTTTTGGTTTTCGTGCCCAAAATTTTGACTAGATTTATATAAAATAGTAAATATTTGTGTCTTAAAATAAATTTATTAAAAAACAAAATCAAAAAATCAAATTTAAATGAATCAATTATATATGAAACTATTAAAAATTTTTTTTTAAAATTTAAATCTAAATTATATATATAACTATTAAAAATTTTTTATAAAAAATTTAATCAAAATTTTTTTGGGAAAAGTGAGAATGATAGTATTTTAGAACGGGGGGGGTTATGTCTTTTTGCTACATTTACTTTTTATTCCCAAATAGCAAAAGTCCCCAGGGTTTACAAGGGGTGATTAAATAGAATAATATGATTGTATCTTTTTAAAACTCCCCGATTCTATGTCGGACTTTAAACCCCGACGTCAAAATTTGTTTCTGTCTAATACTTTTGTCCGATTTTTTTAGTCCACGCCATACGATTTCTTTTTGTCTCACCCGTTTGAGAGGCCTCACGTCTTCACCCCAAATTTTTTTTTGTGTGTTTTTTTCCTTAGAATGTTTTGTAAATATTTTTTTCCAATTAGATCTTCATTTTTAAATTGTCTTTAAAATATATGTTGTGGATTAGTCCCGCAACACATGATTGCTAATTTCTATTTTTATTTTTTTTTTTCCATTCGATTAGAATTTTTTTTTATTGCTTAATTTCTATTCTAATATCCATTTCTTTTTGGATTAGAACTTTTTTTCATGTTTCAGTTTACGGGAAAAGTTTTACAAATAGGTTTTATAGCTCTTTTTGGTTACATTAACCCCTAATCGAACTTTGTTGTGCTGTTTAAAATCTTTTTAAACTCGTATTGAGAACGTGTTATATATATAAGTTTAGACGAAAAAAAACCCATCATTACAGTAGTTAGAGGGGACGGATGTAAAAAGAATGGATGCACAAAAAAAAAGGCTGAAATTTTCCTCTTTATTATTAGGATAGAGATGTATTTAGGAACTCTTTCTGTTCCTTTTTTTTTGGTGTTACTTCCACTTTTCTTGATTATAAACAATTTTGTCAAAGATTATGCATTTTTTTTTTAGTATCCCTTTTCCTCCATCCGGGGTAAATTTTATGATTCAGATTGGATATGATTCAAACTAACTAAAGTTTAATTAAATTTATAATAATTAGTATCAAATTATGACTCTAAATTTTTTACTATATAAAAAATTATTCAAAGTGAATTAAATACTTTTTTCTTTCCCCACTCTCTTATTAAAAATTTTTATAAAATTTAAGCACTTGGTTTTTCTATATTTATGGCTCATATAGCTTCAGTATATATATTATGTCTAAATAATAATTAAAGAACGTTCTAAAAAAGACAGACGTATTCTTAGAAGGAGAGAGTAATCATTTTTTTTAAAAAATTTAGCTGAATTTAACATGGTTTGATTTAAAAACAAGTTGATTTTTTCATTCTTTTTTTTAGCTCTTCTGTTAGCGTAGAAAAAGGGCCGGCAACTGTCCAAAAAAAAAAAACGGGTAGCTTAGGCTACAGCGAAAAGGGGTATTCGTTATTTTCCCACAATACCAAAAAATTTGGCACTATAAAAAAAGAATTTTTAGTTACTTTAAATTTTTGGGTATAGCTGGAGTATTAAAAATGCAACGAAATCAAAAATTAATTACCTTTACTTTAACTTTGCGAGACGAATTTTTTAAGTCTAATTGCCCATAATTGGACCTAATTACCAAATATAAAGGGGAAAAATCTAAAGATTTTTTTTCAGCAACTTTTACCATCTAAACAAGGAAAAAACAAGCCCCCTCGTCCGGTGCCCCGTCTCGTTTAACTACTCCACTTCCTCACCGGGGCCACCACCCCCTCCCCCAATCTTTCTCCGCCCGACGCCTGGGGGACCCAAACCATGGCGACCCAAGGCGGGGCCCGCGGCCTGCCACCTCCTCATCCTCCTCGCCGCCGCCGCGCTCTATTCGCGTCCTCCCCCGCCGGCGCCTTCTACTCCCGGCCCGTGCCCCCCGCGACATCCAGAAGGTGATAAAAGGACCTCTTTCCCCCGGCTTCTCCCCGGCATTTTTTTCGGCTTCACTCCGTCGGATCCAGCGCTAGGTGTTCCCTCCGCGTCGGTGCCCCAGATTGGCAGTGCTTGGGGAGCGGTTAGATCTGGCTGGGGGACGCGCGGGGGAGCAGGGGTAGGCGCGGGTTTGGGGTTTAGGGATCAAATGTTGGAAGATGGACGACAGCATTTGGGGCCCCTGCCTTTTTTTCGGCGAGGGAAAATGACCTCCTTTCTTTCGTTGATCGCCCGGCTTTTCGTTTGGCAGTAGGGGTAACATGTTTTTCGTAGCGGGAGGCAATTTAGGTTTCGCTAGTAGAACCTCACCTAAGGTCACGGTAATTACATATTTTTTTTTTGGATAAAAATGGGATTTCTGGTGTTTTTCTTGTTTGACTTGCAAGTATTTAGCTCAACCTGTAAGATTTAGTTAACTAGCAAAGAGTTCATCTCTAGCAACCAGTAGATGGGGTTGAGGTTGCTAGCTAAATTTGAAGGTTTGGGGGATATGAAATCCTATAAAATTACGATACCTTGGCCATTTTCCCAGTTCCATAAAACAATACTCCCTCCATCCCAAATTATAAAACATCCCAAAATTTTGGGAGAGTCAAGTATTTAAAGTTTGACCAAACTTAATGACAATTAATAACATTATGATCTAACAGTTCATTAGATTTTTTTATCAATTATATTTTCAATATGTTATTTAGTCATAAATTTTTTTTCCTATAATTATGATCAAACTTGATATGATTTGCTTCCAAGGGGTCTTGGAAGTCTTATAATTTGGGAGGGAGGGGAGTGATGTGTTGTGTCTGTTTGTTAATCATTTTTGGGATTCTTGGTTCAATAGCTAAATGCATTCTTTTGGGTTTTCAAATGCTTATCCCATTGTGGAAACATTTATCTGAAAATGTGCTTTTTCGTTGTTGGTGTTGATCCCTGAAGTATAAGTGTAATAACTAGGGGATGAGTATGAGGAAAAGGGGACAACTAATACATGTTTTATAACTAAATAAAACCATTTTATTTTCTGTATTTTTTTAAATTGGGTATTTGTTTGATTCATTAAATGGGGGTTGATTCTTGATATCCATCGTTTATGCTACTGTGATTTTTCATTTATTATAGAAGTGGAAAACCCCCTGTCGGCTAGTTTTAAACAGAATATCAAATTAGAATTTATATTAATTTTTTATGGCCTTTCACTGTGCAGGTGATAAACTTCAGTAAAAGTTAATAAATTGTATCTAAAAAAAAACAGTTCCATATGACACTTTTTCCTGGATTACTGTAAACCTGAGGGATTAAGAACAGTGCTAGAATTTTGGTAAGTCCTTGGGGGCCCGCATCGAAAATTCGTCTACAATGTAAGGCATAAACCCCCTTTGATTTAACTAGCCCCAAGAAAAAAACAAGGGGAATTACTTGAAAAAAAAAAAAAAAACTACTAGGGGAATGTCTGATTAACTGTCTTTTTTTTTTCGATTCGATTTTCAACATGGGAAAGGGATGAGGTTGAAAGGGTTGTTTGTGAAGGAGCTTTCTCAGACTGCGAAAAATTTTCAAAGAAAAGATCGTGATGAATCCCGATAAACATGTAGGCTTTTTATTTTGCAGCTCCACCTTATTTTTTTCTATTCGTAAAAACAATGTGCCCATCAAATCAGGGGAGTTTGGGGATTTGCTCCTCCGATTATTAGCATGTATCTTTTGCTCATTGCACTGTATTTATTTTGTTCGACTGCCTGCCCTAAACTTGAATATAAATTTAAAAAAGTGCCCATGAGTTATGTCTCTGTTTATGTCCATGCTGGGGCTAACAAAATTTTTTTGTTTAAAAAAAAAATTTTTCATGTAGGATCCCAGATAATCTCCCCGTTGGGTACCTAGGCGACACGGGAAGGGAACCAAACACCCAAACTTTGAGCAGGTTACGGTTGGTTACAAGGTGAGCATAAAGATTCTTTTCATAAATTAAACTGAATTGTTTAATATTTGGTTTTTTTGTGATAAGGTTTTAATGAAATATTGCCACTCAAAGATGACAAGTTTATTCAACAATCACTTGAGTTTTAAAGTGTTGTAAAACCCTAAGACCAAAATTCCCGTGCTCGATTGTTGGCTTCATGTATTCCAGCGGTATGCCCTATTTCTGATCTACAATTTTTCCTTCATTGTTCCAAATTTTGGCTCTTATGCTTCATTTTATTTCCCTTTGGGTCGGCATATGAACAGGGGTCATTATACCCGTAATCCTTTTTTCTGATTTGTTTCAGCATCAAGCATGAAAATGGTGCTGGGGTGACAATAATCCCACAGTGAAAATTGCAATGCTAACATTAAAAATTACACCTGGGAGTCTACTCCTAAGAGGGGGCCCCTGATGATACTTGATTCTCTTCGACGTTACTTTTTTAGGTACTTTATTTTATAAAATTATTCCTAAGTTTTTTTCTTTGTTTTGATTAATTTGAATCAAAATTTTCAGTCCCGTGATATCATATGGGGTCACGAGGGGTTTTTCCCTTTCCCCGGTAGCCAAATACTTGGTTCTCAATTGTTACCATTGAGATCGTTTATTCCTTTCGGTATGGTGGCCATGATCATGATGGAAAACCCTTTACAAGGCTAGCAAAAATAAACCTTGATAACCAGGATGAGGCTAGGAGAAACTGGGTGGGAAATTATGCATGGGGATGTGTTCCGCCTCCTGTTCACTCAGGCCCCCTTTGGTTTTTGTTGGCACTGGGTTCAGTTCTTTGGGAACACTTTAACCCTGATGTTTGCTCTTTTTGGATTTTTTCGCCTGCAAACCGTGGAGATCATGACGCTATGGCCTTTTGTGGGGGTTTTCATGGGGGTATTTGGGAGGATACCCCTTTTCCCCCTTACAAAATTTCAAAAGGGATGAATGGAAAAAGACACCCTCAAAATGCCCTTTATTTTTCCTGTATTATCTTTTCGGTCTTCTTCTTTTCCCGAATGCTGATCTGGGGGAGAAAATCTGGCGCAGTTCCTTTTGGACAATGTTTGCATTTTTCCTCCTCGGGTTTTGGGATCTCTGTGCCGCGGTCTTTGTTGGAAGTTTTTGGGGTTCAAAGCAGCCAGCCATTGGGACCCCGTGAAGACAAACAAGATTCCCCGGCAATTTCCGAGCAAGCATGGTATGCACCCCGTTTTGCAATACTGCTGGGGGCATATTGCCATTTGGGGCTGCTTTATTGATCTTTTTCATCTTGCATTTCTGGGTGAAAACCCGTTCTATACATCTTTGCTTTTCCCCTTTTTGTCTTTGCATCCCCTTTTTGAAGTGCTGGATCACAATTGTGCTATGCTCTTTCCCGCTGTGCATGGGATTACCACTGGGGTGGAGGCATACCGATCAGGCTCGTCAGCACCCATTTGTTTGCTTATGCTATCTTCTACTTCTTCAATAATTGGGATCACAAAACTTGTCTAAAGGATCCGACTTTGGTTAAAGCTGACATCTTTATGCCTCTTTGTTTTTGACTGGTACCATTGGCTTCTATGCCTGCCGGTTCGTGAGGAAGATTATGCTTCTGTGAAATCGACTGATTAACAACCCCTGTCTAGATAAACTTATTTTTGCTATAGAGTACCTTTCCTGCAAGGTTTTGCTGCAATGTCGTGCATGGGGGTGCTTGATTGATTAAAAAAGTAAAAAAGGATTCGGGGGGAATTCTATGGTTTTGGAGGAATTGGTAGCTGTTGGGGCAAGAACTGCTGGGAAATTGAAGTGAGATCTTTATACGCGATGTTGTAGTGCACATGGATTTGTACACCTAAAGAATTTAGTGGCTTTGTAATATCCCTTTTTCACCCCCGCTTGTTCGGCATCTGCCCTGTGCGCTTGATTTTCGGTTTTTAATTGAAAAAAGGCGGCATGTTACTATTTTGTTCTGGGTTTGATATGATGTTTTTAGAATGTTTTATTTTTGGTTTTTCCTTTTGCACCATGGGAACCCAAAGGTTTTTTTTTTGGTCGTTTTCCCCTTGAAAATGTGGGAAACATATTATGTAGCCTTGTTTGATGGGGCCCTGTCACCACCATGTGCCTTTCCCATCAAAACTAATATTATTGAGTTAGGGGCTGACATGATATAATGCCCCATACCCCTTTTTCCCCTTTGGTATAGACGCCTGCACAAACGAAAGGGAAAACAGACAAGTTTTGTCAGTTTTTAACAACCTTCTTCAAATACAGTTCTGGTTTGTTGATTCACCCAAATTTCCCAAACTTACTTAAGTTTTAGAAATATATTAACATTTATCTATATCTATAACTTATATAATTAAAGAGACAAATTCAGTTTATTTTTGGTCTGAAATTTTTTCCGCTGTCCGGGCCCAATCCATTTGTGACATTGTAGCCTAGTCCCCCGTTCGGGCCCCCAAATTTCTGCATGGGAGCCCACTTAGCTGGTAAACCCTTTCACTGGGGCCCCAGTATCCACAACCCCAAACCCCCCAGCGTCTCCACCCTCGAAACATTAAGGTTTACTACCACACACAATAGCTTTTACAACAGTCAGTGAACTTTCTTTATGAGTAAATTACTGGCGGTCCCTAAACTATCGGTGGTTTCATCCGGTCCTCAAATTTAAAAATGACTATTTAGGGTCCCTAAAAATATTGTTTTGGTTTCATCCTGATCCCCCCAAAATTCAAAAAGATCATTTTTTGGGCTTAAACTATTGTTTTTGATTTATCCCGGTCCCCAAACCTAATGACGGGGGGTAAAAAAATTACTTTATTTTTATTTATTTTTTGGGTTGAGTCTTTGGAAATTCATAATAAATCATAGAAAAATCATAAAATAGAAAATCTAATTTTGTTAAACCCCCATGGTGATTACCAGTGAATAAATAACATGGTTTCTTTGTACAATTTTTTTCTATAAGGTTTTTTCTTTTTCTTTTTTTTTTATTTTGGTTTAAAACTTTGAAAATCATAGTAAACACAAAAAAATCAGAAAATGGAAAATCTAAATTTTTTTTGGCTCTACATGAGTACATTACTTTTTGAACATGAATATGGGTTTTCTTTAGTAAAAGCTTTTATTTTAGCTTTTAAACTATCTTTTTGTAATTTTTTGAAAAATTCAAAGCTAAAGTTTCTTAATTACTTTGTTTTTAAAGATACCCAAATTTTTATTTATAAATAATCTACTGGGAGTCAAACAAAAATTTGATTTTTTTTTTGATTTTTCTGTGATTTACTAGATTTTTCAAACATTTAACCCCAAAAAATAAATAAATAAAAAAAAACAAAGCAATTTTACCCCCATACTGTAGATGGGGACGGAGAAACCTAAACAATGTTTAGGGACCCAAATGCCGTTTTGAAGTTTGGGGAACGGGGATGGTCGGGGTTTTTATGACCAGGGGGTCAAGACCACCGGCTAGTAAAATTTTTTATATTGCGTGCTCCCTTCCAGATTTAGCAAAGAAAACAAGATTTTCCCTTTCGGGCATGAAAGGCCCTACGTCCGCGGGGGGGATGGATTGTATTATTTGCACCCAAGTGCTCGTAAGGGGGGGGGGGTACAACGGTTTACACGGGGGGGGCTCAGGATGAGCTAAGGCCAGGGCTTTGCGGGGCTATCCAGGTGGTCGGTTGGTTGCTTGAGGGTCGATCAAGCAATGGGTGTGTGGTGTATGAGGGTCAAGCTGTTGTTCGGGTGCCAATATTGCGAAGTCCCCTCGAATTGCCCCCCCCCTTCTTTTTATCCCAGGCCCCCCTTTTATAGACCAAGGGGAGGCCTGGAGTACAAATCCTAAACGTTGCAGCATGGGGGGCATTCCGTGGGCCTGCTGGCGAAGGGCGCGTCATGTGGCGCGGCCTTTTTCGTCCTTTCCCCTGTTCGGGCGCGTGATGGCTGACTGGCATACCGCACAGCTGGGGCACAGGGTTTACCCGGAGATGGGGGCGAGTCCCCCAATGAAGCGGGACGGGGCGGGGGGACGGGTCCCATACCGGGTAGTTTGGGGGCAGGGGGGCGAGCCCCCTACAGGGGGGTCAAGACCAGCTGGGCCCCCTTTATCCCTGAAGCCAGTCGAGGGCTTCCGTTCACGGCCGGGAGGTGCCCTGGGGTCCTACTTGCGAGTGGTTCGTGGCGGCCGTTTACGGAAAGGTCCGGGCATGGGCGGTGGTTGCGGGGTTTGAAAGCGGTGTGGGCGCCCATGGCGTTAGGGGGGGGGCAGGTAGGCGATCGGATCCCCTTTAAACCATACGGGAGAGGTGAGCTGATCGAGCTTCCCGCCCGGGGTCGTTCTTTACCCCCCGTCCCTATTCGGGGGGTTTTAAGCGGGGGGTTTCGTTCGACCCTTGTCCCCTCAGTTTTAGGCGAGGCGGAGGCGGGGGGTCGTTCGTTCACCCCCTTTCCCCCGTGGGGTCGAGGCGGAGGCGGAGGGGGCGTTCTTCAACCCCTTGCCCGTCAGCGAGGTCGAGGCGGAGGCGGAGGGGGCGTTCGTTCGACCCCTTGCCGTCAGTCGGGGTCGAGGGGGAGGCGGGGGTGTTGTTCGACCCCTTGTCGTTTTTTTCTCCAAAGTGGGCCCGGCCCCCGACGGCTGTGTTGCGGGGCGGGAGGCCCTTTGTGTGTGGGCCCTTCTTTGTGGGCTTGGCGGCGATCGGGGCCTGTCTTAAAAATGGTTGCTATGTTGAGCGTCAGTTTACGAAGGGTTTGGGGACCCCTTTCCTTTTACCGACAGTACCCCAGCCTCTTGCGGTTAAGAAAAATCCGCTAGGGGCTTTGGCATTGACCTGCAGATTAGTAAGAGGGTTTGATTTTTCCGGGGTGCGCGCGAGCGCACCCCCCGGGGGGGAGCCCCCGAGGCCCCCAAAGGGGTGATTAAGAACTCCTCTGGGGGGTTTGATTGGTTTTATTGGGGGGATTTTTGGGTTACCTGGAGACGTGTGCCCACCGAGCGGGTTTATTCCCTTCGCCGGTTTTTAGCGTTCCTTTCCCCGAAAAGGAGGTGCTAGAGGACGGCTGTCGAAACCCTTTCGAGGGCCGCCTTCGCTCCCCCGAGCGTTTACACTGGGGTCCAGTGCCCTACCGAGGGGGTCAAAATCTGTCTGCCGGTTTCGGGTTTTTGACCCTCTTTATCGAGGGGTTTCCCTGCGTAGTCGGGCCCTCAGCCCGCTGGCTGGGTTTTACTAGCTCCCAGCGTCCTTCCCCCGGATCCTTTCGTTCGGATTTGGGGGCAAGAGCACGTGCTATCCTCGTTTTGGATGAGCCTCGAAGTCCTCTTTGGTGGGGGGTGGGCAGAGATTGCCCCGGTACGGGGAAAATCCCGTGAGAACTCGTGCCCCCTTGATAGGAGCGATAGAAGCCCCGAGGCGTTTCATTGAGCAAAACCATGTGCTTACCAGGGTGCCAAATCCGTTTTGATGGGGGCGGTGGCTCAAAAGCCTCCCGGCGTTGGCCTTTGGGGATTCCGTGGTTATCCGGATATGTCCCGGGGGTCTCGGGTTCGTTCTCGATGGGGTGCGCCCGGCCCCCCCGGGTCATCCCCGACTCGCATTTCTCGGGGCGGTGGAAACCCCTTCGTTGGGGAGCCCTTTGCCCCTCGAGATTTTGGGGGCGGACCGGGGTCCTACCCCGGGTCCTTCTACCTCAGGTACTCGGGGCAGTGTCGAACCCTATGCAAGGGCCCGCCTTCGCTCCCCCGAGGTTTTGAGGACGGGTCATTTTCCGCCGCTGCCTCCCAAGGGAGTCCCATCCTGTGGAAAACAAAGGGGGGGACGGGGAGGTATATTAAATGCGGGGACATACCGTGTTTTTTTTGGGTCAGCCCTTGGGGGTGAGTACTCGAGGGGGGGTGTCAAACCCGTTCGTGGGGCCAGCCTTGCCCCTCGGATTTGAGGGGGGAACCGGAGTCCATAACCCAGGTCCTTTCTATCCTCAGGGATCAGGGTGGTGTCGAACCCCGTTTTGGGGCCGCCTTCGTCCCCTCGAGATTTTGGGCGGGGGGTCGATGTCGTTTCTTACCTCCGAAGTAAACCTTTCCGTCGCGCGTTGTCCGCCCTAGGCGGCCTTTTTAGGAGAAAGTGTTCGGCCCCCAATAGTAGCAGGCACAGGGCGCGGCGCGGAGTGCGGTGTGGAACCCCATGACGCGACGGGGCGCCTTATCCTGGGGAATAGAGGAGGCGGTAGGTGGGCGCATTAAATGCGGAGATTCACTTGCCTGCTGTTGGATCTGCCCGGGTTTGGGGTTCGGTTATAAATACCGGAGGGAGGAGTCGGTCGCTTCCCTTTTCGCCATTGCTTCCCCCCTCCTTCTCGCCATCGCCTTCCCTGCCTCCCTTTCCGGCTGGACCCCTGCGCGCGCGGGGTAGGGGAGGAGATTGGGAACATACCTTCCATCCCCCCTTTGAGCGCACCAGCCTCCCGCCCCATGGCTAGCTACGCCTGCGCGGCCCCGATGCCCGGGTCCCCTCTTCGGCGACTGTGGCGGTCTGGGGGATCTAGTGGGAGCGGTCTCCTCGGGGCCCATCACCCCAACGGCCGGGGAGTGGGTTTTGTGCCACCCCGGGAGGATGCTGAGCCAACCCGCCGGAGGGCACGTGGTACTTTGAAGCCTCCACCGGGGGGGGCTGGGCGCTCCCCCCGTCTCCTGCTGGGTCGCCACCACTACGGCGTGGAGCTCCGCACCCCCTTCCCCTTCTTCCCCCGGGGGGGTGAAAAGGATACCCGGGGATCGAGCCGCTTGGGACCCTTGGCTCCACCTGTTCGAGGCGACCTGTTCCATGCGTCGGCCGGGGGCGGCAACCGGGTGGTCAGGACGGGGGGCTGTAGCATGCCCTCAAGAGGGCGGACTCTGGATCCCGGCGAAGCTCACGTCGAGCCCCTCCCGGGTGGCACTCCGGGTGGGTTTTACTTGAGGAACGACGATGGCTTGCTCCCCCGCCTACACCCCGGGGGGCGATCGACTCGAGGCCCCCACTGGAGGTTCGCGTCGAGAAAAAGAAGCAGTCGCGCCCGGCCACTGCCCGGGCGATCGCCCATCTAAAAAAAAGGGGGGGACTCCGGGGGCGATGTTGTCGGCTTTCCACCAGCGGGGGGTGGCCGCGATGGTCGCCTACTACCCTCGACGAGAGGACCGGGGGTTGATCTACAGGGTGTCGCCCATGGAGGACGAGTACCCCCCAAAGGGTGGTTCGCCCGGGACGCGCCTCATTCTCCGGCGCGTTCCCGTTGGGGACGTCGTAGGTCCCCCCTGATGCCCGACCAGGGGCATGTCCCCGCCGGTACGACACCTTTTCTCTGTTAATGTCCCTTTTTTCCAGTCCCGTTTGCCCTTTTTTGCTTGGTCCCAACGCCCTTTTGTTCCTTAGGGGGCGTCATCTTCCGGGGTCGCTGCCACGGTGAAAGGGGGGAGTGGGGCCTCCCAGTCGAGACGCCTTTAGGCAGCAGGAGAAAAGGAAAAAAAAGGACAAAAGGGAAGAAGGACAAGGGCAAAAAGGGTCCGAGGAAGCAAGAGGGAACAACGCCGGGCCCAGTAAGGGGGGGGCCAACCTTTCCGAGGAGGGTCGCCTGGGGGAGGGTGAGGAGGAGAGACGAGGGAGGCCCAGCCACAAGGAGGGGTGAGGAGGAACAAGCGGCGCCCGGGGCGGCAGAGGGCGGCCGTGGGGAAACCCGGGGAGGAGAGGGGTGGATGTCGGGTCGGCCCCAACGGCGAGATTTGCCGGGGGTGAAGTGCCGCGGCAGGTGCGCGGCCGTTTTTGTGCGATCCCCGTCGAGGGGTCGGTCGAGCACGCCTCCGGCCCCCACCCGGCGACCCTTTCGGGTGTCGGGCCCGTCGGCGCAGGAGGAGGTCGGAGGGGGGGGACAGGGACTTTTCGGCCCCCGCCCAGGGGGAAAGGGGGCAGGAGCGGCCTCGACCCCTGCCAGGTAGCGCTGGCGGGAGAAAGGGGTCGCGTGGCCCCCCAGAAGCCCCGAGCGGTTGGGATCCATCTTTGGCCCCCGCCTCCGCTAGGGTGAGTCGCTTTTCTGTGGTCCAATATTTTTTCCCCCGATTTGATTTATGCTTACCCTCGCGTTTTGGGTTCCCTTTTTTAGGGCGAAAGCTTGGGGGGGGTGCGGGGCCGTCAAATCCGGCCAAAAGGCAAAGGGGAGGGAAATTGCGGTCAAAATGGGGTCGGGGCCAGTTCCGCCACCTCGTCTCCCTCGACCCCCCCCCCCGGGCATGGGGGGGTGGCCGAGGCGTGGGAGGCGAGGAGCGCGGTCGGACGCTAGCCCCTCGGAGCGACTCGGGCGGAGGAGGCGGGGGGGGGGGGGGGGGGGGGTGACCCCCCGCACCGGGGGATTGGGGGTTTTGGGGGTCGGCCCGGTTGCCCCCCATCGGAGGGGGGGGGGGGGGGGGGGGGCACCCCATCGGAAGACGCGGAGCCCGGGGTTTACGCGGTCGTGGCCAAGGGGGTTGAGCCCCCCGTCGTCGCCGGGGTGGAGGTGGTTACCTGGCCCCTTACCGGCGACGAAGAGGGGCGCCCGGGGCGCCGGTGCCCCAGGCGGGGGGACCCAAGCCCGCGTCACGGGAGGGGGTCTCGGTGAGTGTGGGGGTGCGGCTGCTGCGGCAGAGGATCATCGCCCGGGGGAGGCCTTCGTGAGGGACTTCGGCGCGATTTCCGAGCCTGAGGGGGGGGCGGGCCCAGGAGGTCGAGGGGACGCCCGCGGCGGGGATGGCGGGGGTGGGTTCGGCCCCTGCTGAAAAGGTGGGCCCATATGGGGCGGGGTGTGGTCCCGTGGGGGATAGCTGCGGCGATGGCCCCCCCCAAATCGGAACCCCGGGGAGACCACCCTCGTGGTGCACGGGGGCGGCGCGCCGGAGCGATAATGCCGGGCGGCGCCGGCCCGTCGTCGAGGGCCGGGGAGTCATTGAAGCCAGGAGTACCCGGCTCGACGGGGGCGGGGGTCCCTTCCCCCCCTTGGCGGAGGGGTGAGGCTCCATGGGGGTGACCCCCAGATGGCCAGGGCCCATGCGAGAGGTCCCGGGAGGATCGGCGCCGCGGCAGGCTCTGTGGGCAGGAGCCCCTCAAATGGCCGACCCCCCCGAATCAGGGGGCACCCCCTCGGCTCGATGACCAAAACTGAGCTCGGGGAGTTTTGGGGGCACCTGGAGGAGTTTCCGGGCGTGGCTTGCCCCCGTGGGGCGCGTGCGGCGGAGGTCGCTTCCAGGGTTTGCCCAGGGTGGGGGTAACCTTGTCCTTTTTCCCTTTGGTTATCTCATTTTTTGCTGCTCCTTTCTATGACCTTCCCTTTTTTTTTCCCCTTGGGAGGCACTAAGGGGGGGGTGAAGACAAGTCCCAGTTCACTTCGGACCAGGAGCGTTGGGCCCCTCCCTGTCCTCCGCGCCTCATGGGAAGGCGGAGGCCGAGGTGCCCCGGGCAGGCCGCGGCGGCGGCTTTCGCAGGGGGGGGAGCCCGGGCCGCCCGGGATGGCCTCGGGGGCATAGTCGAGGGTTGAGGCCCCCCCAAGGCGGTTTCGGGTCGGACAACAGCGGGATGCCCCAGGAGGGGCCCGGGCAAGGGGGGGAGGGAATCCCCCCAGCTGGGGGGAGCTGGCCCCAGCGGCGGGCCCTGTCCGCCAGCTCGGGGCCGACGGAGTAGGTGGCTACCGACCGCACCTCCCTCGGGGGCGGGGCAGGGCTCCCGGCGGACGTGTCACCATCTCCCCCGACCCCCGTCGCTTGGTGTCGCGGAGGAAGGGCTCGAGCCCAGACGCCACTCTGGGGGGGTGGGGGGCCAACCAGAAGAGGGCCCTCGATGGTTCCGGTCAGATCCGAGGACCTCCGGACTAAAAAAACGACCAAGCTGCAGAGCTTTTCGAGGGCCGCCACCAACTCCAGCGTGCTGAGCAGGACATGTGTCCTGGAGGGATCGCTAACGGTGATTTTTTGGAAATGTCGTTGAGCCACTTGGGTTTTGTCCCTTCCTTGCTTTTGGGTTTTGACGCATCTTTATTTTCTCTGGGAAAAGGTCGAAGGGGATAAGGCCCAAATCCCCGAAGATCTGACAGTCTCCGGACCTCCTCGGGGCGGGACGGCCTAAACAGAGGCTCAGGGACACCATTCCCCCCTTCTGCGACAGGGTGGGGATCGAGCCGGAGTTGCCCCGGGTTTCGGGAGACATGCGTGGATGGAATAACGGAGCAGGTTGGGCCCCCCTTTCCCTAGGGGTGAAGCGGGGACTTGCGGTCTCCCCCTCGGGTTACTTTTTTGACCTCGACGTGTCTCCAGCGGCTTCGTCACAGACCCCAGGGACTGATGAAAAGGGCGTGGTGAGATGCCACGAGCTGATCGATCGCAGAGGTGCCCGGTTTGGGGGCGGCGAAGGTTCGAGGGCGAGGTGCTTTTCCCCCCCGAGCGGTCGGGGGGCCCCCTGAGGGTGGAAACCTCGGGTTGGGGGCCCCACCCCTTGGGGTCCCAGGCATTTTTTACTTTTGCCGGGAACTGCTCGGGGAAAGGGGAAAAGAGGTCTGAGTTTGAAAAAAATTCGAGTTTTTGAGGCTTAGGGGGGCCCCCCTTTCACCCCCCGGGGGCTTGACTTTTCCGGAGCAAGGGCAGGTACCCTTGAGTTTGAACAAAGTGAAATTTTTTTGAAACTTTTGGTTTATTATAAAGGATTTGTGAATAATGGGAAAATGTCAGGCCGAGGCCCCAGGGTAAAACGCGTAGGGGTTCGATTTCCCCGTTGGGGGGATTCCCCCTTTTTTTCTTAACTTTAATGCCGGCTTTAAACCTTGCCCCGAGACCCTTCCAAGGGGGGTCAATTGTGACGCCCTTTTTGCTTTTTCGGCGGCCGTCGATCCCCGAGGGGTCCCTTTTTGGTATTTTTTCTTGCTGGGGGCCCGCCATTTGTTATTTTTTTCCCAGAGAGGGCCCCTCCGGGGCCCCCGGGTGGCGAGGGGGTCCCTCGGGGTGTTTTTTGGCCCGCCCTGAGGGCCCTTTGTGAGGGGGCCCACCGGTCAGTGGGGGGGTGGGCCCCGGGCCCTAGCCAAAAAAAACGGGGGAAACCCCTGGTCACTTGGTGCGTTTGGAGACTCCCCGGTGCTGGGAGCTATCGACCCTTTTTTGCCATTTTGTTCAACCCCACGAAATCCTTGGGGTTTAGGCCCCAAAACCATACCCTTGGCGCGCTCGACCCGGCCTTAGTTCGAGGGTGGGCGACTTGACCAATTCACCCCTGTGGTGGGGTCCGAATTTGGAATTTTGGGGCCCGGGGAAGGGTGCCTTTTCGGGGTGATACGTTGGGGACCCCGAACGGTGGGTGATGCGGGGAAGAAAACACACTTTTTCGGATTGAATGTTGGGGGTGGGGGCCCGCCAAAAGGAAAATTTTTTACCCACGGGAGGGGGGTGTGGCCCCTTTTGGTTTTTTTCGGGGCCAACCATGCGAGCCCCCTTGCGAATGGCCCAAGTTAGGGTTCATTGAAAGTTGGGCGGGTAGGGGGGTTTCCTCGTAAATTGGCATCCCTTGCAAATCAAAGGTTTGTACTTGGGGGGGGTCGGCCGTAGAAGCCTTAGAAAGGGGGCTTCCTACCCCGTTTCTTGGCCCCGGGGGGCCGCAAGCCCCCCCGGGGGAGGGGCCCTTAGCGTGCCCTCCCCCCCTCGACGGTAGGGAAAGTTAAATACACCCGGAGGGCTGCGTGAAGCTGCGGCCCCCCCATACAAACAGGTTTTTGGCCCGGGTATCTCGGGTTCGGTGCGCCCTGGGGCCCCCCCGATCAGATTCAAGGGAGGGGGGTCGCCTCCTCAAGGGGGTTGGTGTTGCGGGTGTTCCCCCAATTCCCTGACTTCTTCCCCTTTGAGGGGGGGTCATCGAAGGGGGGGGATCGACCCCTTATCAAAAGGAGGGCCCCGCCTAGGGGGACGGCCCATAAGGCCCCCCCAGAAGAGCGGGGAACCTACCCGAGTAAAAGCGGGTTTTTTGGAAGCGGCTTCGTTTTTTTGGGGGGCGATGTGGTGACTGAGGGCCCTAATTTTCCCGGTTTCGGACCCCCCTTCAGTAGGTTCCATATTGGGGGATGGGAGCTCGAATCTTTCATCATTGGTGATTACCAACTACATCCCCCGAAGCGGGCTCGAACCCAGCCTGGCGATGGCAAACCTTAAAGAGGGCCCCCTTTCCGGCACGTTGTTGGAGGCGGGAAGTGGAGACGGAAACGTAGGCATTGGACCCCCCAGGGTGTTGAAGACAAAACCGGGCCTCCCCCCTCTTCATAACAATCCACGAAGTACAGGGGCCGAGCTGGGTTTGAAATTGCGGGGGGATTGGGTGGTCCTTTGCAACAAATCGCCAATCCCTAAATTAGGCCCTTTCCCGGGGGGCGTAGGAGGGGTTTCCCCCCCTGGCTGACCCCACTTGGGGATTCTTCCAGATGCCTCCCGGTTCTGGATTTATCTCCCCGAGGGGGAAAGATGAGACCACAGTGACCGTGTGGCCCAGGAAATAGTGTTGGAGCTTGCGCCGAGTAGGACGATGGCGTACAACAGCTTCTGGATGTGGGGGATATCGTCTTAGTCTCGGAAAGTACCTCGCTCACGAAGTAGACAGGTCTCTGAACTGGCAGGGCATGTCCTTCTTCTGCCCTCTCGACCACTACGGCAGCGCTGACTACCTGGGTAGTTGTGTGACATAGAGCAGAGGGGCTCGGCTGGTTGGGGGTACCAAGACAGGTGGCGAGGTGAGCAAGGCTTTGAGCTTGGGAGCGATTCCTCGGACTCGACAGTCCATGCGATGTGTTCCGTTTTCTTCAGGAGCGGTAAAGGGGAGTGCCTTTTCTCCGCCTTGAGATGAACCGGGTGAGGGGTGGCGAGGCACCCCGTGACCCTTTGCATGCCTTTAAGGTCGTTGATCGGGCCCATCCTTGTGATTGCGGTTACCTTCTCAGGGTTGGCCTTGATCCCGCGTTGGGAAACTATGTACCCTAGGAGCATGCCTCGAGGAACTCCGAAGACACACTTCTCGGGGTTTAGCTTTATGCGATTTGCCTTGAGGCACCCAAACGTGTCTAAAGGTCCCCGACCAGGTTTCCGACTGTTTTGGATTTGACCACGATTCATCGACGTAGGCCTCGACGTCGGCCTATGTGTTTCCCAAAGACATGGAGCATGAATCTCTGATATGTGGCCCGGTGTTTCGCAAACCGAAGGGGCATAGTGAGGTAGCAAAAATGCCAAAGGGGGGATGAAGGAAGTCGCGAGTGATGGACTCCTTCATCTTTATTTGGTGATAGCCAGAATACCATCAAGGAAGAGAGAGTTTCACATCCCGCAGTGGAATCTATTATTTGATCGATACGTGGTAATGGAAAGGGACCTTGGGACATGCTTATTTAAATAGTGTAGTCTACGCACATCCTATCCTTTCCATTCTTTTTCTTGATAAGTACGGGTGTTGACACAAAAAGCGTCAGATCTGTGAACACCTCGGGCTATTACCCAAAGCTCGGTATTCCGGAGGCGTGCCAGTCGATTTGACCAATCAATCGACAAGGATGATAACTAGAACAAACTGAACGAGACGACAGCGATGCACCCGGACGTCATGTTCAGATTGATCAAAGATAACTAGAGCAGAGCTGAACGAGGCAAACAGCGATGCGCCCGGATTGCAAAGCTCAGAGGTACTCCCACGCGGAACTAACAAGGATTTGACGGAGATCAGGATGATGCAGCCCGTCGAAAGCTTGAAGAACTCGTTGAAAACTATAGCTAATGCAGTAAAGGGGTAAATTGCGATAAAAAGTAGAATAAGATAAAATTGGTTTGTTTTTTTTGAATTGGCTTTTTTATCTCATAGCCCTCGGGCACATATTTATACTCTCGCATGGAGAGTTGTACAAAGACACGACACATATCCTTCCTAAAACAAACTCCCTACTTTAAAGGAAACTGACTCGCGCAGGAGCCGGATAACAATATTTATTTCCTAAACAAACACACCTATTTTAAGGAAAGTAAACGACTCATGCAAGAGTCGAACTCAAACTACTATAATAATACTGGTACAAAACACCAGTTTCCTTACTCTTTTCTTCGATGAAAACTTTCCATCGGCAGATCCCTTTAATCGCGCCTTCCTTCTTTTGACCACCGGTAACCTTTTGCTGCTACCAAGCGCTAAGTTACGCCCATCGGCATCGGCAACACTTCCCTGATCGGCAACATTTCCGATTAGCATCCTTGTGCTGGTAACTCCACCAATCATCCCCATCGGCAATCGGCAACCACCCTTCATCGGCATCGGCAATGACTCTTCACCGGCATCAGCAATGACTCTCATTAGCAATCAGCTTCAGTAAAACTTCACCAATTAACCTTTGTCGGCAAAGATCATCTAGCCTTCATCGGCAACGCACTTGGCCCTCTGCAGCAGTCTTATCGGCAACATTGGCTCAGAATTTTCCCGATGCCAATGGAGAACGGCCATTGACCAGTCAAGCCTTAGCCCACTTGACATGTGTCGAAAAACGGGTGTCAACACATGCCCCCCAATTTTGGAGCGTATAACTTTACGTGCCGAAATTCTCTCCACTGTAGCCGTTGCTGTAGCCGTTACCCCCGAGATAGGTGTACGGTTTCCTCGATCCCCGCGTGTGGAACTGCAATTTAATAATAAAATCCCTCGATTGTAGCACAAACAGTTGCCAACCACCTCGATCACCGCGCGTATCTACCGGGCCTGTCCACATTCCTGCATAGTGTGAAACAGAACCCCAAAATACCCCTGAACAGGCTTATAAAAGTTATCAGGATCCACACCGCCTTTTTCACCCGAGCCCATTTTTACTTTCACCTTCCTGCCTTCGTCTTCAACCTCCGGCCGCTCTGAAGAACACAAGCTCGAGCAACAGTACTCCTTCGCAATCCAAGGACAACCAAGCATCCCTCTGACCCCAAATGGCGATCCAAGTCGACATCCCGAAGGTAAGACTCATTCTCCACTCAATCCATCCTCTTTGCATGGTTCTTTTCCCCGCAAAAACTTGGATTTATCCCCACTCTTTCTCTGATTCGTCCCTTCTTCTTCGAACCTTAGGAGCTGTACAACAAGGTAGTCATCCCACTCGCTGACTCCAATCTGAGCTGCTTAGGCCCCATGGGCAATCCAGACCCCACACTCATCATCAATGCAGAAAACCAACCGGATCCCGTTCAGATCCGAACGTTTTGACCTAGGACTGTGGAAGACACATTCCGTTCATGGCCCAAGCACACTAAAGGATGGAAGAACTGGTACTTGAGAGTGGTCAGATCACAGCAAGTGTACTGGCAGGAGCGTAACTTGGATCAGTGTATTAGGCTCTCAATTGCCGATGCAGAGAAGAACGAAAACTTGATGATGGCAGCTTCATACTTCTGGTCCGACAGCATGAACGTTTTCTTCTTTAGGCATGGACCAGCTACCCCAACCCTTGCCGATGTCTACATGCTGACCGGCTTGGACATTACTTCTGCCGATACTTTCACCCTCTTCAACAGAAAAGCCGAGTATAAGATGAATACCCGGAATATTGGCGGTTGGACGGGCTACATCAAGGAGAACCAGAAAACCGGATCGGTTAAATCAACGGGAGCACGCCATCTTCCTGAACATGTGGCTGGAGAAGTTTGTCTTCTGCGGCAAAACCGTCGGCCCGACACTATGCATCTTCCAGCGGCCGAGCTACTTGTCGATGGAGCAAGGCTTCCCTTAGGCAGATACCTTCTTGGATCAGTATACCGACTGCTGCATCAAGTATCCCAGAAGCTACTACTAGGAGAACCCATCGGCAACCTCGGAGGCCCCTGGTGGTTTGTTAATCTATGGCTGAACGCACACATGCACAAGGCCCTCCAGTTTGATTTATTTGCCCAACAATTCCCAAGGGACATATCGGAAGATTACCGATACGGGGACGATGAATTGGCAACTCGCCCTCCGCTTAACTTCGGAGAGGCTATTATAGTGCTGCCAGGTACCGATGCCGATGCAGAGCACTTCGGCTATTATTTCCAGAAGTTCTACAACGGACTCCCTTCCTCAGAACGGACCTGGTGGCCATATCTTGACGAACACAACCAGTTCCCGTTGCTGTTCAACTTGACCGATATGAGCCCGCCTGAGAGCCAGACAATCATGAGAGCCAGCATTACTCCCCGAGCTATCCCAGTAAACATCTTCGGATCTGGGAAGAATGCTTCACCATCCTACGAGTTCTACTACCATCGGCAGCAGCGAGACAACTGGCATTTGGCCAACTACCGATCAAGCTCTGCTTCTCCAAAGTAGTAAGACCCAGGCAGATAATCTCCAGTAATCTGACTGGAATAAAGTTATTAGCCTTCCTGCCGATGCCGATCTATCAGATCTTGACTTGTCTTCCTGGTCGCCAACCCTCCTTCATCACCAACGAGTTCAAGTCTGGTGGCAAGAGTGGAAGTGCCAACTACTCGCCAAGTCTTCGCATTATTATCGGCACCCTGATCGACGCCGATTACATCATCCCCGATGACGCAGTAAGTCTTCTATCTGATGTACTTTTATTACTTTATTTTTGTCATCGGTATCAGCACCTAACTCCTTTGTATTTGACAGGCCGATGATCCAGTCCCTACAACGAGTAACAGTGGTAGGCCCTTTAATCTACGGATAATGGGCCCCATATCGATCATCGGCAACAAAGCTCCGACACTGGCCGCCTTCACGCCTCAACAGGTACCTACGCCGACACCCACAAAAGCCCAGGCTACATCGGCCGCTGCTGTTGCCCTAACACAGGTTTATGCAGTAAACTCACTTTTACTCGTACTGATTACATACTGTTTTATCGGCAACATTTATCTTGTATAACTTGCTTTGTATTCCTAGGCACTATGGTCATCGGCATCTGCTTCCAGCAGGCAAACACCTTCCAGCCCGGCTGCCGATGCCCCCGGTCTTCGTCAAAACGGATTGGCTTCCCTGTTGCTGCGCCGGCGAAGAAGAGGCGCTTGAGGCTGGCTTCTCCTCCATCATCGGCTCCGACTGCGCCATTAGCTGCCGATGCACCGCCAGTAGGACTGCCTCCGATCCCAATCGCACCAACTGCCGGCGGGTTATCGGCAGAACCTCCATCGGCTTCAGTTGCGCCAACCACCGGTGGGTCATCGGCAGAGCCTCCATCGGTAAGTGCACCTGATCAACCGATGGACGACGTCCCGGTTCAAGAGATAACTCCACCCGCCACGATAGCGGAGGCATCGTCATCGGCACAGTCGGCCAGACTACCCGGCGAAGAAACAACTCAACCTTCCGCAGTAGCAGCGACGTCAGCATCGGCACCGTCGACCCAAGTCCCCGATGTCAGAGTGGAACCGCCACAAGAGACTGCCACCACATCGGAGGCGGCGCCGGCTACAACTATACCAGCACCAGCGGGTGTCGGCTGCTTCTCCAACAAGGGCCCAGTCATCGGCATCTGCTACCGATGTTCAGGATGAAGCTGGACCATCTAGTATGCCAAGTCCCAGACAGGAGATCCGCTTCAAGATGGTAAGTCGATTACCTTAAAGCTCATAGTATAGTTTTACAATCGGCATATTTTAACCTCTCTGTCTTCAGGCTCAAGATTCTCCAGACAGCCTCTTCTCCTACAGCCTGAACCCTCAGGACGAAGATGAACGCCAAGGCCGAATCCAAGCAGACAGTCTGTTCTCCTTTGCAGTCGACATCCCCGACGATGAAGAAGAGGAAAGTTCTGTCCCAGCTTTATCAGCAGAAATCAAGTCCAAACTTGAAGAGTTGCTCTCCTTGTTGCTACAAGACACATCTCAACTCATCCAGGACTCATCAGCAGCAAGGACTGCATTCAAGGACATCCAAAGCCATCTTTCTGCCGACGCAGCAGAAGTCCTTCTCCAGGCAACCTTCCTCGACATTAAGCAAATCCAGTACCAGAGGCTTACCCGTCGCATCGCCGATAGGGCCACTCAAGCCAAGAGCGAGGAAGAGAAGCTTAAATTCAAACACATTGCCGATGAGAAGCACAAAGGCATCGGTCAAGCAAAAGTCTCCATCGGCAACCTTGATCAAGAAATCTCCCGACTGTCGGCAAGGAAGGAGGAGCTACTAGCGGAGCTACAGAAGGTTGAGGGGGATCTGACTGCAGCCAACCAGCAGAAAACCCAACTATCCGACTCCATCAAGGTCCTTCGGCAAGAAAGGGACCAGAACGCGCGACAAGCTATCCTGTGGAAGAAAAAGATCAAGCCGGTCGAGGGCTCCGCCGATGCCGATGCCAAGGAGATGGAAGAAATAGAGAAAATTCGCCTGCGTGCAATATCAACCATCCACTCCTTACTGTAATATCTGTTGTATCGGCAAGAATGTAACTTTGACACTTGATTTTGACTTGTGATATAATGCCAGTTTATTTTTACCGATGTTTATACAACTTCTCGTGCATCGGCATTTAACTGAGCACTATGCGTCCACCCATATACTAGGGTAGTACCTTTTTAAGTATTTGCCGTTAATCGCTCTAGAAAACGCTACTCCTTCGAGAGTTTCCAAAATGTACGCATTACCAGGAGCAGACTATTTTATCCGATAAGGACCCTCCCAATTAGGGGACCACTTTTCAAATTTAGAGCTCTTAGTCCCAATCGGTAAAATCAACTTCCAAACCAAATCGCCATCGGCAAACTCCTTTACCTTTACTTTCTTATCATACCATCGGGCAACCCTCTTCTTGTTCTCTTCAATACTAATTAATGCCCTCAACCGATGACCTGCCAAATCTTCTAACTCATCTTTCATCAGAGTAATATAATCATCGGTCTTTAATTGATCCTGAAAAGACAATCGCCTAGAACTAGTTTTGATCTCCCAAGGTAGGACAACATCGTGTCCATAAACCAACTGATACGGTGAGACCTTGGTTGCACCATGACAAGCCATCCGATATGACCACAAAGCTTCGTTTAATACCACATGCCACCTTCTAGGGTTTTCCTCAATCTTGCGTTTTATAAGCTTAATGACACCCTTATTAGTAGCCTCGGCCTGCCCATTAGCCTAAGCATAATAAGGAGAAGAATTTAACACCTTGAAGCCCATGCTAGCAGCAAAGTCATCAAACTCTCCCGATGTGAACATGGTCCCTTGATCGGTAGTGATAGTCTGAGGAATACTGAATCGGTAAACGATGTGCTCCTTAACGAAATCCACCATGTTTGCCGATGTCACCTTCTTCAAGGGGATTGCTTCGACCCACTTGGTAAAGTAATCGGTAGCAACAAGTTTGAACTTGTGCCCCCTTGCTCGATGGCGGATAAATTTGGCCGATGAGATCAATAGCCCATCCTCTAAACGGCCAAGGCTTGATTATAGGATTCATTGCCGATGCAGGTGTCCTTTGCACATTACCAAACCTCTGACAGTCCTGGCACCCTTTGAAATAATTGAAGCAATCTTCAAGGATTGTCGGCCAATAATATCCATTCCGCCTAATCATCCACTTCATCTTGAATGCCGATTGATGCGCTCCACATACACCTTCATGGATTTCACCCATCAACTCTTTCGATTCCTCTTCGCCAAGACATCTAAGTAAAACCCCATCAATTGTCCGATAATACAACTCATTATCAAGGAGCACATACTTAGGAGCTTGGAACCTTAAAAGCCTTTCAACTTTCCTAGATGGATCCCTCAAGTAATCGGCAATCTCCTTTTTCCAGTCATCGGCAACTGTTACCGATGTCGTGACTTCTTGAATCGGCTGATATCCCGAGGCATTCTGTGCTAACCGATTGGCCTCTTCATTATGCAACCTTGGAATGTGTTCAAGGCGGTATTCTTTGAACTCCTTTAACAACTGCAAACAACGCTCATGAATAGCAATCAAGACTTCACTTCGGCACTCATACGTCCCGATCAATTGGTTAATCACCAACATAGAATTGCCGAAGATTTCAACAGCATTGGCACACACTTCCCTAAGTAACTCCAACCCTTAAGTAAAGCCTGGTATTCAGCCTGATTGTTTGTTGAAGTAGCAACAATCGGCAACGAAATCTCGTACCTCTGTCCTCGGGGTGAAATCAAGAGAATACCGATACCTGCTCCATCCTTGCATGTAGACCCATCACAGAATAGAACCCAAGGAGAAATCTCAACAAAGCTCACCACATTGCAGTGCTGAGTAACAAGATCGGCCATCACGTGACCCTTAACAGCCTTAGCCGATTCATACCTTAGGTCAAACTCTGACAGTGCCAAAATCCACTTACCGATTCGTCCACTCAAAACTAGCATTAACATCATGTACTTGACCACATCATCTTTGCAGACAACAGTGCATTCGGCCGACAGTAAATAATGTCTTAATTTAATGCAAGAGAAGTATAAACATAAGCACAATCTTTCTATGGCCGAATACCTGGTTTCAGCATCTACCAATCTTCTGCTCAGGTAATATATCACACGTCCTTTCCCCTCAAACTCTTGAATTAAGGCTGATCCGATAACACCGTCATCGGCAGACAAATATAACCTGAAAGGCTTCCCGTGTTGAGGTGGAACTAAGACTGGAGGATTTACCAAGTATCTTTTAATCTCTTCTAAGGCTGTCTGCTGCTCTTCTTTCCATATAAACTCTTGATCGGCTTTCAACTTTAACAGAGGACTAAAAGATTTAATCTTACCAGACAGATTGGATATAAATCTTCTAATGAAATTAATCTTGCTGATCAGAGACTGCAACTCGGTCTTGTTGACAGGAGCAACCACCTTCTTAATTGCATCAATAGACTTTCTGCCAATTTCAATGCCTCTCTGATGCACCATGAAACCCAGAAACTGCCCTGCCGATACGCCAAATGCGCACTTGTTAGGATTCATCTTTAACCCATGCTCCCTCGTGCACTCTAAAATTTTCCGCAAATCGGCAAGATGCCTTTTGAAGTCTCCAGACTTAACCATCACATCATCAATGTAGATTTCAACTATTGTGCCGATATACTTATGAAAGATAAAATTCATTGCCCTCTGATAAGTAGCACTGGCATTCTTCAAGCCAAAAGTCATGACTACCCACTCAAACAAGCCAACGTGACCTGGACATCGGAAAGCAGTCTTGGATATGTCTTCTTCAGCCATGAATATTTGATTATACCCAGCATTACCATCTATGAAGCTAATAATTTGATGTCTAGCAGCAGCATCGATCAGCAGATCGGCAACGGGCATCGGGTAGCTATCCATCGGCGTAGCCTTGTTCAGATTCCTGAAATCAATGCAAACACGAAGTTTTCCATTCTTTTTATACATAAGAACCACATTAGAAATCCAATCGACATATCGGCATTGCCGAATAAATCCAGCCTCGATCAACTTGGTAATCTCAGCCTTAATATCGGGTAAGATAGTAGGATTGCATCGGCGGGCCGGTTGCCGATGTGGCTGGAAACCAGACTTAATGGGTAACCGATGTTCAAATATCGATCGGTCTAAACCAGACATCTCTGTATAATCCCAAGCAAAACAATCTTTATTCTCTTTCAATAAATTGGTTAACTGTTGCTTACATTGGGAATCTAACTTAGCACTAATAAAAGTAGGCCTAGGTTTACTACCATCGCCGATGTCGATCTCGAGCAAGTCATCGACAGACGTAAAGCCCTGCCCCAATTTTCCGTCATCAGCGAACTGATCCATTAAGACTCCTCCTCAGAACCGACTGCTTGGATCGGCTTGATGCGGTAATCGGCAACTTTGAGGAACTCCTTGTCCCAGGCTTCGCTAGATATGCACCTGGTCTGCTCATAAGTGTCCAACTCTGCCGATGCAATAGTAGATGGGGCTTCACCGTGGACGACCTCAATTCTGTCTCCGATCCACTGTACCAGGCTCTGATGCATAGTAGAAGGGATACAACAATTAG
This sequence comes from Microstegium vimineum, assembly GCA_022036555.1. Taxonomy (NCBI): domain Eukaryota; kingdom Viridiplantae; phylum Streptophyta; class Magnoliopsida; order Poales; family Poaceae; genus Microstegium; species Microstegium vimineum. Next base: position 38,479,739 of record CM039126.1, read on the forward strand.
CATGGATCCAATCCCTTCCGAGGAGCAAGTTGTAAGTGCCTTTGCCGCTGATTACAAAGAACGTTGTCGGCAAAGTCTTACTGCCGATGGTTAAGTCAACACATACGGCTCCCATGGCGGTTGACACATTGCCTTCGAAGTCCTTGAGCTTCATGTCAGTCTCGACCAAGTCCTGATCACCTTTGCCAAGCTTTCTGAACACGACATAGGGCATTATATTGATCGACGCGCCACCATCCACTAGCAACTTGGTCATCGGCTGACCATCCACTTTGCCCTTAACAAATAGGGCCCTTAAATGCTGCCTCTCATCTTCGGTAGGCTTTTCAAAGATAGCCGTCATCGGATCTAGCACCAACTGCGCCATATCGGCAGCCCCTTCATCATCGCTGACGGGCGCCATGAACTCCATCGGCAACATGACAACCATGTTTATGTCTGCTGATGGGTCCCTGTCCTTACGCTTCGGCCTCCATTGCATCTCTCCCGAGGGTTCTGCACTGTCATACGAGTCGTCGCGGCGCTGACGCTGAATCCTCCTCTTCTGGGTCTTGGTCAATTCCTTTGGGCACCACGGAGGAAGCTTGGTCTTCCAGACAGGTTGGTGCTGCTTCCCACCGCCTGCATCGACACTTCTTCTGATGTTGGGGTCTCTGGAGAATATCTCCTCGTCGGGCACTCTAGCATTGGCCATCTCCTCCAGCTCCCCCTGGTCAACACGCCTGCCAAGCCGATCATGGGCACTGAGCTTGCCCCCCAGTCGGTCATGTGCCGATATGTTCTCTCTGAGCGGCCTGGCGTATCTTGGTGCCTGATCATCAAAACAAGGTCTCTTGCCTGACCGATCGGCAGCGTAGTACCCATTGCACTCCGGACAGTTATCGGTAGTGGGCAGCTTGATGCCTTCTTCCCAGCAATGAACGAAGAAGGGGCACCTCCAGTGGTCCTTGTGTCGAAGCCATTCCCGATGCTCCTCTTCTTCTTGCCGATACCGCTGTTCACGTGATAGCCGATGCTTCCGCCTTGGCTGTTTGTGTGTGATCACAACCCCAGGAGCCCTGTTGGCGCTATTACCTTCATCGGCAACCTTCTTACCTTTTCTATCATCGGCAAACCTCCTTGCATTGTGCTCAGGCACTTGGCGGTTAGGGTCTACCGATGAGCTCCTTCTGGCAGCTTCTGATGTCAGCACTCTATTTTTTTTCACTGATCTCTACCATATTATTTGGGAACGGATGCTGGTCTATCTTCATCGGTTTCTGGACTTTAGAGTTTTCAAACTTGATGCGCCCAGACTCAATCTCCGACTGCAACTGCTGCCTGAATACTTTGCAGTCATTGGTACTGTGTGAGGTTGCATTATGCCACTTGCAGTACCTAATCTTCTTGAGCTCTTCGGCCGATGGGATCACTTGGTTGGGCGCCAACTTGATTCGCCCCTCTTGCAGCAATAAGTCAAACATCCTATCGGCCTTGGTGATGTCAAAGGTGAACCTCTCAGTCTCTTTTTGGCCGAACGGACAAGACGCAGGCTTCTTATCCTTCACCCATTCGGCCGCGTCAACATTCAGCTCATCATCCGATCCAGAGTCTTCTTCTTTCCCGATGAAGGTCACCTTCTTGTTCCACGTCTTCCTAGGCTCAAAGGCTTTGATATCCTGATCGGCAATCCTCTACACCAGATGACTTAGGCTCTCAAACTCTTGGGACGCGTACTTGTCCTTGATGTGCGGCAGTAACCCTTGGAAGGCCAAATCTGCCAGTTGCCGATCATCTAGGACCAGACTGTAGCACTTGTTCTTCACGTCCCGCAGCCTTTGCACAAAGCTCTCCACCGATTCGTCGTTGCATTGCCTCATTTCGACCAAATCGGTAAGTTTCTTCTCATGTATACCAGCAAAGAAGTACTTGTGAAATTGCCTCTCCAGATCGGCCCATGTAATTATAGAATTTGGAGGCAACGATATGAACCATGTGAATGCCAATCCAAACAATGATGAAGAGAACAATCTCACCCTTAATTCCTCCCTACTGGCAGCCTCTCCGCACTGGATAATGAAGCGGTTGATGTGCTCCATTGTTGACGTGTCGTCTTGGCCGGAGAATTTGGTAAAATCGGGCACCTTGTACCGATTTGGAAGAGGAATCAAGTCATATGAAGGAGGGTACGGAGTCTGATAGGATTATGTGTTGACCTTGGGTTTGATACCGAATTGCTCTTTCATGACTTTGGCAATCTTACTGACCCAGTACGCGTCCTGCTCTTGCCGACTCATTGGCTGATTGTCGACTGGTGGAGTCGGCTGACGCGCCTCTTGAAGATGTGCAGTAGTTGCGGGCGCAGCACCAGTCATCTGAACACTAGGCATCGGTTGACTTACCGATGGATAGTTTGGCACACTTGGCGGACTTGGCTGGACTGTCACATTCATCGGTTGCTGTACCGATGGTCCGCTCTGAGTGTAAGCTGGGCCTCCATAATAATACATCAGCGCGCCAAGCTGCTGAGCCGGCGGCTGGTTGACCCATCCAGGATTGTAAAGCATCGACATATGACTTACCGATGGCTGATAGCTGACCGGAGCCTGCGGCTCTTGAATTCTAGAGCAATTAATCACCAGATTACCCTGGGGGACCGACATTCCAGCTTGAGAATTTGCCACCAGAGATTGACTGTCGGTGGTTATAATGTGTTGCATCGGCACAGAGCTTGCCGATGGTGGCATCAGAGGTATCTTGGGGATTACTTGGAGATCATCTGATGGCACTTGTATCGTTGGAGCAGGCGCAGAGTTGTGCATCATATGGGCCATCGGCTGTGACTGCATTGCCGATGCCGTAGAGTTCCTCCAGGCTGAACTATCTCCCTGCACCAGATTAGAACCAGCATATAGATTCGGAGGCATACCGTATCCCCACCAGTTAGTAGGGGCTGGTCCCGAAGTCGTCGACGCGGCTGGATCTGGGTTGAGCTTGGTGATGTCGCCAGCGTTCGGCCTTGGTGATGTAGCCACATCGGCAGACGGTTCTACAGGGGTGAAAGACGCCATTGGGGCCGCCGATGGGCTTGTAGATGCCAATCCAGGCTGATGATACGCTGGACCGACATATCGCGGTGCATGTCCTTCTTTGAATGTTTGCGCGACAGCATTGTAGACAGTATTGGACAACACGCTGGAGTGGTTGATCAACGCTTGATTTACAGCAGTATTAACCATCTCCTGTAGCTTACCAGGGTTGGCGTCGTACGTGACCTGCCGTGGCAACGACGGATCGTGCTTCTGAATTGCTTCTTGATAAGTACGGGTGTTGACACAAAAAACGTCAGATCTGTGAACACCTCGGGCTATTACCCAAAGCTCGGTATTCCGGAGGCGTGCCAGTCGATTTGACCAATCAATCGACAAGGATGATAACTAGAACAAACTGAACGAGACGACAGCGATGCACCCGGACGTCAATGTTCAGATTGATCAAAGATAACTAGAGCAGAGCTGAACGAGGCAAACAGCGATGCGCCCGGATTGCTAAAGCTCAGAGGTACTCCCACGCGGAACTAACAAGGATTTGACGGAGATCAGGATGATGCAGCCGTCGAAAGCTTGAAGAACTCGTTGAAAACTATAGCTAATGCAGTAAAGGGGTTAATTGCGATAAAAAGTAGAATAAGATAAAATTGGTTTGTTTTTTTTGAATTGGCTTTTTTATCTCATAGCCCTCGGGCACATATTTATACTCCCGCATGGAGAGTTGTACAAAGACACGACACATATCCTTCCTAAAACAAACTCCTACTTTAAAGGAAACTGACTCGCGCAGGAGCCGGATAACAATATTTATTTCCTAAACAAACACACCTATTTTAAAGGAAAGTAAACGACTCATGCAAGAGTCGAACTCAAACTACTATAATAATACTGGTACAAAACACCAGTTTCCTTACTCTTTTCTTCGATGAAAACTTTCCATCGGCAGATCCCTTTAATCCGCGCCTTCCTTCTTTTGACCACCGGTAACCTTTTGCTGCTACCAAGCGCTAAGTTACGCCCATCGGCATCGGCAACACTTCCCTGATCGGCAACATTTCCGATTAGCATCCTTGTGCTGGTAACTCCACCAATCATCCCCATCGGCAATCGGCACCCACCCTTCATCGGCATCGGCAATGACTCTTCACCGGGCATCAGCAATGACTCTTCATTAGCAATCAGCTTCAGTAAAACTTCACCAATTAACCTTTGTCGGCAAAGATCATCTAGCCTTCATCGGCAACACACTTGGCCCTCTGCAGCAGTCTTATCGGCAACATTGGCTCAGAATTTTCCCGATGCCAATGGAGAACGACCATTGACCAGTCAAGCCTTAGCCCACTTGACACGTGTCGAAAAACGGTGTCAACAACGGGATTTGCTAACCACTCGGGATGATGTACCTCCTTGATGAATCCAGCCTTCAAAAGCTTACCGACCTCCTCCCCGATGATTCTGCGCTTCTCCTCGTTGAAACGGCGCAGCCGTTGCTTCACCGGTTTGGATCCGGCTCGGATGTCCAAGGAGTGCTCGGCGACCTCCCTCTGAATGTCCGACATATCCGAGGGACTCCATGCAAACACGTCAGCATTCACACGGAGAAAGTCGATGAGCACGACTTCCTATTTAGGCTCGAGGGTGGCGTTGATCGTCAGCACCTTCCCATCCGCGTGGCCGGGGTCGAACGGGCTGGTTTTGGTGTCCTCCGTAGGCTTGAAGTTACCGGCATGTCGCTTGGGGTCGGGGATCTCCTTGGAGGAGACGTCGAGGGCCGCGAGGATGGCCGACTCCTCGACAGCTTCGGCGTTTTCCACGCACTCGACATCGCAGTCATATGCGTGCTCATAGGAGGTGCCGACGGTGATGACCCCCATGGGCCCTGGCATCTTCAGCTTGAGGTAGGCGTAGTTCGGGATCGCCATGAACTTGGCGTACCCCGGTCGACCGATGATGGCGTGGTAGATGCCACGGAACGCGACCACCTCGAAGGTCAGATCCTCCTTTCGAAAGTTCGAGGGGGTACCGAAGCAGACGGGTAGCTTGACACGGCCGATCGGGAGTGCCTTCTTTCCTAGAACGACCCCGTGGAAACCTCCCGCGCTGGGTAGGAGCGCGGTCCTCGGGATCCCCAGGAGGTCGAGGGTTGCGACGTAGATGATGTTGAGGCTGCTTCCCCCATCCATGAGTACCTTGGTGAGACGGGTGTTGAGTATGATCGGGTCGACGACGAGCGGTAGACCCCTGCATTGGGGACGTGCTCGGAGTGGTCGTCCTGGTCGAAGGTGATCGGCGTGTGGGACCAGTCGAGGTATCGAGGAGCCTGGGCTCGAACGGAGAAGACCTCTCGACGCTCCCTCTTACGCTGACGCGTACTGAGTCGAGTCGAGGCCCCCCCATAGATCCTGTAGCAGCCGTGAACCTCAGGGAAGCCCTCATTCTTGCCATCGTCCCTGTCGTGCAGATCCTCCTTCTTGTCGTCTTTCTTGAAGCCAAGAGAATCGAAGTGCCTTTGAAGCATGCGATAGTCCTCGAGACTGTGGTTGGTCGGTCCCTTGTGATAGGGACAGGGTTCTTTCAGCATCTTGTCGAAGACGGCCCCGTCGAGAGGGGGCCCTCAAGGCTTCTTCTTGTCTACTGCAGCGACAAGATCGTCGGGCTCGACGTCGCGTCGATTCGGTTGGTTCTTCTTTTTCTTCTTCTTCTTCTTGTTGTTCCTCTTGGGCCCGTTGTTCGAGCCCCGGGCTCGTCCGCCTTGGCCTTCCCCTTGTCTGGGGATGCATAGAAGAATGCGCCAACGGCCTCCTCGCCGGCCGCGTAGTTGGCGACGATGTCCATGAGCTCATTGGTGGTTTTGGGGGTATTCCGCCCCAGTTCCCGCACCAACTCCTTGCAGGTTGTTCCGGCGATGAACGCAGTGATGACGTCATGGTCGGAGATGTGGGTTAGCGCGGTACGTTGCCTCGAGAGCTGACGGGTGAAGTCGCGGAGGGTTTCCCCTGGCTTCTGCTTGCAGCTACGGAGATCCTAGGAATTCCCTGGTCGCTCGTAGGTGCCTTTGAAGTTCCCCTCGAAGATCCTGACCAGGTCGGGCCAAACTTGGATCAAGTCCAGGGGAGCTCCTCGAGCCATCTTCGAGCGGTGTCAGAGAGGAAGAGCGGGAGTTGCCGAATGATGACGTGGTCGTTGTCGGCTCCTCCTAGCTGACACGCCAGCCTGAAATCAGCAAGCCAGAGCTCCGGCTGGGCTATAAAGCTAGAGTCGGTACCACTACAACTGGAGTCAACTGCTGTTGTGAAGTGAACTGCTGCTGCTGGGAGACTCTGGGCAACTGAAGCTGTGGAGTGACGAACGGCCCGGAGCTTGAGTTGAGGAGACACTCAAGAAGCAGAGTCTGTGTCCTCTGAATCTCGGCCTGCTGCATCTGGTAACTGAGGAACTGACACTGAAACTCATCCTGCCTGGCCTGTGACTCTGCCTGAGCTGCAAGCTGCTGGGCTGCTAGTCTCCTGACCTCCTCAGCCTATCTCCTCTGCTCCTCAGCCTGACATAGAAGCTCATCGGTCTGACCCTGCTGGCTCTGCTGTAACTAACTGAGGATAGCTAACAGAGTAGCCTGTGAAGTGTCAGCAGCAGGTGGAGGAGCTGAGCCAGACCCACCGGCCTTGTGGTCGTGAGACCTAGGTGCGTACTCAGGTACTGGCCGGTAGTCGTCATCTGAGCTGTCGAAAGGTAAGACATCCTGATAAGTATCATCTGCAGCAGCATCAATCTGAGCATCCAACTCTACAAGCTCGGCCTCCGCTAGGCCCTGAACAGTAGCATCCTGCTCCTCCTTTGACTGTGGCGGTACTCCTAGCTGGCGGGTATGAGGACCCTGACGCCTCAGACGACCTCTGCCACTGTGACTCACTAGCTGACTCATGTTATACTCTGGAAACACTGTGTCAGAGCAGGTGAGTGTGGTGAGATATGACGCATAGCCACCACGAGACACGAGAAGAAAAGAAATCCAGTGCGCATACTGCAGCTGCCAGTGTCCTCTGAAACCCGAAGCTATGATTCCTCCATCTCACTGATGATCAAGTCCCAAAGATCAAACTTATCCATCCGGACAATGTGAGCTAGGAGCCAAAGCTGTAGCCTGGTCAATGTCTCACGTGCTCCAACTCTGGGAAGAATGGTCCTCCTGATAACCTCGTTCAAGATCC
>CM039126.1:38487075-38700115 GCA_022036555.1 Microstegium vimineum
ACTTCAGGCATCAACTACCAACAACGAAAATGCAGCATTTTCAGCATAACTGTTGCCACAATGGGATAAGCATTTGAAACTCAAATGAATAGCATTTAGCTATTGAACCAAGAGATCCAAACATGATTAACAAACAGACACAACACATCTACTCCCTCCGTCCCAAATTATAAGACCTTCCAAGAACCTTGGAGAGTCAAATCATATCAAGTTTGATCAATAATTATAGAGAATAAAGATTTATGACATCAAATAAGCATACTATGAAAATATAATTGATAAAGAATCTAATGATACTTAGTTAGTATCATAAATGTTATTATATTGTCATATAAGTTTGGTCAAACTTGAAATACTTGACTCTCCAAGATTTTGGGATGTTTTATAATTTGGGATGGAGGGAGTACTTGTGATGGAATCATGGAACATGGCCAATGTGTATCGTAATTCTATAGGATTTCTATATCCCAATCCTTCATATCTTAGCTAGCAACCTAGCAACACATCTACTGGTTTGCTAGAGATGAACTGTCTTTGCTAGTTAACTATAATCTTACAGGTTGAGCTAAATACTTGCAAGTCATATCAAGAAAACACCAGAAACTCCACATTTTATACCACAAAAAAATATGTAATTACCGTGACCATTAGAGTGAGGTGTCTACTATGCGAAACCTACACTAGTGTCCTCACCGCATGACGAAAAATACATGTTACCCGTACTGCCAAACGAAAAGCCGGGCGATCAACGAAAGAATGGAGGATCACTTCTTCCCTCGCCGAAAACAGGCAGGCGCACAAATGCTGTCGTCCATCCTTCCAGACATTTCGTATCCCTAAACCCTAAACCACGCGCCTACCCGCTGCTCCCCCGCGCGTCCCGGGAGCCAGATCTGAGACCGCTCCTCCAAGCACTGCCAGATCTGCGGGCACCGACAGCCGCGAGGGAACACCTAGCGCTGGATCCGACCGGGAGTGGAAGCCGAGAAACATGCCGGGGAGAAGCCGGGGAATGAGGTCATTGATCACCTTCTGGATGTCGCGGGGGGCGACGCCGGGGAGGTAGAAGGCGCCGGCGGGGGAGGACGCTGAATAGAGCGCGGCGGCGGCGAGGAGGATGAGGAGGTGGCAGGGCCGCGGGCCGCCGCCTTGGGTCGCCATGGTTCGGGTCCCGGAGGCGTGCGGGCGGAGAAAGGAGTTGGGCGAGGGAGGTGGTGGCCGGTGAGGAAGTGCGAGTAGTTAAGACGGAGACGGGACACGCGGGACGAGGGGACTGTGATTATTCCTGTGTTTAGATGGTGAAAAGTTGCTGAAAAAAATCTTGTAGCATTTTTCGTTTATATTTGGTAATTAGTGTCCAATTATGGACTAATTAGACTTAAAAGATTCGTCTCGCAAAGTTAAAGTAAACTGTGTAATTAGTTTTTGATTTCGTATGCATTTAATACTCCATGCATATACCGTAAGTTTAATGTAACGTAGAATCTTCTTTTTATATAGTGCCAAAGTTTGGGATATCTGTGGAAACTAACAGAATACTCCTACGCTGTAGCCTGAAGCTACCAGTTTTTTTATTGGACAGTTGCACGGCCAGTTTCTTCTACGCTAAGCAGAAGAGCTAAAAAACAGAATGATAAAATCAACTTGTTATTAACTCAAACCATGTTAAATTCAGCTAAATTTATATAAAAATGTATTACTCTCTCCATTCTAAGAATACGTCTGTCTTTTCTAGATACGTTACTTTAATTATGTATTTAGACATAATATATATATCTGAATGCATGATATGAGCCATAAATATAGAAAATCCAAGATGTCTTAAAATTTTATAAAAATTAGAATAGAGAGAGTGTAATGAATAAGTATGATTAGATTCACTGTTGAATATATTTTCATATAGTATAATATATTTAGAGTCATAAGTATTGATACTAATTATTATAAATTTAATTAAACTTTAGTTAGTTTGAATCATATCCAATCTAGAATCATATAATTTACCCGGATGGAGGCAAGGCAATACTAAAAAAAGAATGCATAAATGCTTTGACAAAATTGTATATATAATCAAGAAAAGTGGAAGTAACACCTTAATAAAAAGTGATACAGAAAGAAGTTCCTAAATACATCTCTATACCTAATAATAAAGAGGCAAAATTTCAGCCTCTTTTTTTTCGTGCATCCATTCTTTTTACATCCGTCTCCCTCTAACTACTCGGTAATGATGAGTTTTTTTTCGTCTAAACTTATATATATAACACGTTCTCATATACGAGTTAGAATAGATCTTGTATCTAGCACGAAACAAAGTTCGATTAGGAGTTGTAATCGTAATCCAAATAGAGCTATAAATCCTATATGTAAGACTTCCAAGTAAACATGAAACATGAAAAAGAGTTCTAATCCAAATAGAAATAGGATATTAGAATAGAAATTAAGCAATAAAAAGGAATTCTAATCGAAATGGAAAAAAAATAATAAGAATAGAAATTAAGCAATCATGTGTTGTCGGTACTAATCCACAACATATGATTTAAATGAACAATTAAAGATGAAGCATCTAATTTGGAAAAAAATATTTACAGAAACATCTCTAAGGAAAAAAAACACACAAAAAAAAATTGGACGTGAGAGACGTGAGGCCTCTCAAGCGGTGGCTGAGACGAAAAAGAAATCGTAGTGGTCGTGGACTAAAAAAATCGGACGAGCAGTAGTTGAGACAGAAACAATTTAGACGTCGGGCTTCAATGTCCGACATAGAATCGGTGAGTTAAACAGAGTACAAATCAATATTATTCTATTTAATCACCCGTTGTAACGCATGGGCACTTTTGCTAGTTAGGTAATAATAAGTAAATGTAGCCATAAGACATACTCCCTCCGTTCTAAAATATCTATCTTTCTCACTTTCCGAGAAAAAATTTAGATTAATTTTATATAAAAAATTATTAATAGTTATCATATATAATTTAGATTAATTTTATATAAAAAATTATTAATAGTTATCATATATAATTGATATCATTAAATAGATCTTTTGATTTAGTTTTTTAATAAATTTATTTGAAGACACAAATATTATACATATTTTATATAAATCTAGTCAAAGTTGTGACACGAAAACCAAAAACGACAGTTAATTTAGGACCGAGGGAGTACAGACAATCTAGAATGGGTGTGCAGCCAAAAGATGACAGCAACCCCGAACCCAACGTCGTCTAATCAGATTACGTCTGTTTACTAACCTAAGGAAAGGCATTTTCTTCTCTTCACGTCAAAGAAGCCACCGTATGGCTCGACCTCGAATACCAACTTGTGAGGACGATTGAAACTTAGCCCCAGATATACCATTACACATGAAATCGGAACAACTTCTGGTCAAAAAAGCAAAAATGGAGAAAATTTTCAACAATGTCAGGCAGCACATATTTTGCTGCAGTTTATTGCCCCTCCTTTATTCACCATTCACAAATGTAGATACAACCAGTTGTGTTCGAGCATCCTGGTCCAGAATGCTCTTGCTAACAGTTCTGGCAGGTGAAACAAACCAAATAACTGAAATTTAACAATACATGACATAATATTACAGATATTGCCGTGACCGAGAGTCATCTACAAATAACTTGCGCTCACCAACAGAAGAATTGGACCTGACTACAGATAAATACAGGAAAAAAAAGGCCATAAGGCCAATCTGTTCAATTATTCAAAGCTGCACTTGCCAAAATATTGGAACACTGATCAACAATCAGTGATTCAGTGGGAGGCATCTCTGCTATAGTACTGGTCCAAGGTCTTGGCCGGGATACGGTGAAGAAGTTCGCGGGGGAAGATACGAAGCAATGTCCATGCGAGATCGAGTGACTGGAAGATGTTCCGTGTGTCGTATGCTCCTTGTGTCACAAACTTCCTCTCAAACTTGTCAAGGAACTCTAAGTAAAGCTGTGCAAAAAAGGAACAGGACATTAGGTTTTGGACGTCTGAAAAGCACTGACTTGCAAATTTATTTCACTCGAAACAGACCAGATCCTCAGACGAGAGTGCCTCCTCTCCAACGACTGCCTTCATGGCCTGAACATCCTTCCCAATTGCATAATTGGCATAAAGCTGAACAGAAAACAGTAGATGTCAATCCATCTTACACATCATGGATGAAGGAAAACAAAGCCTATGGACTCCCTTGTCAAAAAGAAAACATAATAGGTACCTGATTAGACACATCCGAATGGTCTCGACGTGTCATGCCCTCACCAATAGCACTCTGCAAGAGTTATCAAGTGGTTCTTAGAATTAGAATTAACCTTGAACATAAATGCTGAAAACATACAGAAAAATTATCTTACCTTCATCAATCGAGAGAGAGATGGCAGGACATTAATAGGTGGATAAATCTGGAAGAAATATAATGTCATCACATCAACACGATAAGCTAACAAGGTAGTAAAAATAAACAAATACTTAACATTCTATATCAATATGAGAAAAAATAACAAATGCTAAACTAATTTAAACAATTCGAGAGCTGTCCCATGCGAAGAGGTAACATTTGATAACTCAAAAATAGAAGACAGAGAAAAGCACCTGTCTGTTATGGAGCTGCCTATCAATGTATATCTGTCCCTCAGTAATGTATCCAGTAAGGTCAGGAGTTGGGTGTGTGATATCTGTTTTAGGAGTAGATTATAATATTAGACATGGTATTTAAATGACCAATAAAATGAAATATATGGTAAATAAATCATGCGACCAACATGTTAAAAATGGTCAACTGGGACAAACAAAAAAAAATGACAAGACCATACTTCAGTATATTGTGCTCTTAGACCAAAATAAGCAACAGTGATTCATGCTGGACAAGGACAACTGCACATACTTGATTGTAACACAATTCATTACCGCTTGGCTATTACTCCCTGGTGCCTTGGACATTGACAATGACATGGTCTCAAAAACACAAGTTCAACTAGTACTTTTATTAAAATATTTATAGAACATAGTAAAAGCATACTTTATGAAACTAGTTTGAGAAAATTCTACTTAACACTTTCAAACATCGAAACTTAACTTTTTTTTAATGCAATGGCAGGAGCTCTGTCTTTCAATTAAATAAGAGGGAAAGAGAGTTTATGTACAAGCAAAAAGGGACAGACTCCAGAGAGGAGAAAAAAGCACAGCTGCAAAAACAGTCTTCTAGGAGGGGCAGCGGCTAAAATGTAATTTGTAACCGAAGTTTTGAATTGTTAACTTCAGACCAATGTCATTACTCCCTTCATCCCAAATTATAAGGCATTCCAAGAATTTTGGAGAGTCAAAACATCTCAAGTTTGACCAAACTTATATGATAATATAATAACACTTATGATGTCAACTAAGTATCATTAGATTTTCCATCAATTACATTTTTATAGTATACCCTAGTTGATGTCATAAATCTTTATAATTTTCTCTATAATTTTGGCTAAATTTGAGATGCTTTGACTCTTCATGATTCTTGGAATGCCTTATAATTTGGAATAGAGAGAGTACTTATTGTTTCAACAGTTATCAGGATTAAAAACAAGATACTACACGCAGTTTTGATTTACTCAAAAGATTGTCTATGCAATCGAACAGCTAAAAACCATCAGACTGTTTTAATGAACATTGGCCAGTTCCATATGAACTGGACTTTTTTCAATATTTTATTACACAGGTAGTTGGGATGGAAAAAATAAGCTTGGCACTTGTGGCTCCACGATTTAGCACTTGCTTCTGACTTGTGAACTGGAAAACCTATGTTATGAACTTATGAAGTGTAGACTGTAATTCACAAGTTGAATTCTGGGATGTATCAATGTAGCTATCCGGTTGTGTGGTTATATAAAGTTGTGTTATTTATGAGCTTATTTTTATTTAAGATCAACTATATATCGCACCAGTTCTATGTATGTGGCCAGTTCAATTCAATCCAAAACTATTGAGATGGCAGCTCAGTTTGGTTCTTGACAGTTCTTGCTTTTTTAAGGGGTTCTCGACAGTTGAGCCAGTAAAGCAATGAACCACACCCTTGCTGGTTCAACGACCAGCCTGGTCCTAATAACTATGTTTTTTTGTGACTGGAGGGAGTAGTAGCATCATCAGGAAAGAGTTTTACAATTAATGTCTCCTGAATGTCCAGAAGATAAGTGTACAAAACCAACAACAATATAGCACATAGTATAAATATAATAAAAGAATAAAAAAAGGCATGGTTACTTACCATCATTAGGCATTGTTAGAATAGGAATTTGTGTAATGGAGCCTGTTCTTCCTTCAATACGCCCAGCACGCTCATATATTGTTGCCAAATCAGTATACATATATCCAGGATAACCACGCCTACCAGGCACCTCTTCTCGGCTGCAGAAACCTGCAAAAAAGCACAATGCCCATGTAGCATTATTAGAAGCATGACACCAATTTGCCATTTAATTAGCTATAAGTACAAAGGTTAATCTTAAATATATAAAATGGGACATGGAATGTACCATAATAAAACATTTCTGAGTTATTTTTTAATGATAAAGAACTACAAACTAGCACCAGAAGCTAATAGAAATATCAACACGTATTTCCAGCATCCATTCAGCCATTTAGGGCAGTGTTAAGAAGATGTCAAGACAAAATAAAAAATGTAATTCTACCACCCAAATCATGAGATTTCTTTTGATACCAAATCACCATATACAAGCATTGTGGCACCAATAGAACATGTAGTTTATTTTGACAAGAAACTCACAATTACATGGATAATAAATGACCATAAGCAGTAGCGCAAGATAAATCATGAATCAAATTTAAAAATGATTGAATCAGGTCAACAGAATCACAGCACAAAGCATTGGCAACCTTGCCCGGGCAAGCAACCTGCAAGCCAGGCAGTAATCCTAGCTGCCTGCCAGGAACTCGGAATCGATGGCCTGGATTGCTGCCTGGCCAGGCAAAGCAACTTTGCCTGGGTAAGCAACCAAACAGGCCCTGAAGATCTCAGGATGGGCAAATATAATAACAATGGTACTAAAACAAATATGGACTCAACATACAAGATATGACACATAATATCAAAAGTTCAAAACTCAATACCTCACGAAGTGCATCTGCATAAGAGCTCATATCTGTCAAGATGACAAGTACATGCTTCCCACATTCATACGCCAAATATTCCGCTGTTGTTAGAGCAATCCTAGGGGTGATAATGCGTTCAATGGTGGGATCATTAGCCTGTAAAACAGAGGATCGAGGTGTTAAAAATATGCTGTGTTATACACTAATTATGCCAGATGTAGAACATGTTTGGCTCATCATTATGTGCAGGGGCAAAGGATAGTTCAGGCCAATATGGGCAATGGCCACCCCTAGGACCTTAATTTTTCTCAATAAACATACAGTAATCCATCATTAGTGGCCTCCCTAATTCACTGATAGCCCCCCTTAAGAGATTGTTCATGCTCTGCCATTGATTATGTGGGGGTTTTTTTGGTCAAGGTGCATCTAAAACATTGCAGAATGCAGAATTGATTATGGCACCCTTGGGAGAAATAAAATGAAAAGTGAAAAGTGAATGTTGATCACAAATTCACAAGTAATTGTAGGTACCAGATTCAGAAAAAGAGTGACCCGTTCCATGGAACCGTTCTCTTCAAAATCACGTTTGAAGAATTGAGCTGTTTCCATGTTCACTCCCATAGCAGCAAACACGATAGCAAAGTTGTCATCTTCACCACCCTGCAGGTTATAAAAATCAGAACCAGTGATTAAGCCATATTTAGACATGTAATGCATACATTAATACACAATGCTCTATACAAATGTTGACCTCACAGGAAATGGAAAATAAGAACATGTACATGTGTACAAAACGAACAAATGTAGCTTACTTGAAAGAACAGGATGTTGAAACATATGAAAACTATCTGGCACAACATATCCAATTTAAGACAATGTGCGCACAGAATTTCAGTTGTCATGAAATGTTAAGCCTAGTACCTTTATGTAAGAGATATCGCTGATTTTTTAAGATCTCAGATGTGTGGTCAACTTTTGGACTATGGAAAATAAGTTTTTTGGGTAGGGGAGGGAGTAGGGTTGCAGTTAGAACATATTAGCTACCTCTGCATGTTTTCCTTTCTCCAATGTCTTGACAAGGCCAGCCTGACGACAAATCTGAGCAGCAATTTCATTGTGAGGGAGCCCAGCAGCAGAAAATAGGGGAATCTTTTGCCCACGAGCAATGGAGTTCATGACATCAATGGTGGATATCCCAGTTTGGATCATCTCCTCTGGATAGGTTCTCTCACTAGGGTTAATAGAACTTCCTGCAACAAAATCAGAGTACAAAATTTACAAAAATTAAAGATGGATAGACTCATTGATTTAACGCTGTTAATCAATCAATACTTCTAAAACCTATTACTCTCCACGACGAACATGCACTTAACCATGAGCATTGTAGAGCAGCATGCTAGAACCAAAAATTACTTACCAGAGATATCCAAGTAGGCTTCGGGCAATATCGGGGGCCCATTGTCAATAGGTTTTCCAGAACCATTAAAAATGCGCCCAAGCATATCAAGTGAGACAGGAGTTTTCAAAACCTGTCAAAGAAACACAATGTACTGTATAATCAAACAAGACAGGAATTTCTCCATATAAACAGGTAATAAAGAAATCAATATCACTGTTAAATTTTGCCTGGTAGATCTGTAGACATTATTCTTCCATCGGTATACACTATGCAATTGTGAATTAACATTACTGCTATAGATAACTTCATGGTGAAACTAGTGTGTGTTTATCATAGATCTTGTAAATTTTCCTTATATGAGCTAGATTCCCAAATTGATAAGTAAACAGCACACGAAGTCAAAAGATGAAGTACCTCGCCTGTAAACTGCACGGTTGTGTATTTGTTGTCTATTCCAGAAGTTCCTTCAAAGACCTGATGAATAATGCAGTTAATTAAAAAACTAAGTTTTCTGGGAATGGGCCTAACCTGACCATACTGTAGAATCAACATCAAATTGGACCTACTACAAAAAGAATGGGGAAGTAACCTGCACAACAGCTTTTTCGCCATCAACTTCCAGGACTTGACCACGGCGAGTGGTGCCATCTCCAAGTCGGATGTTTACAATTTCTTGGTATTTTGGGCCCTATAGATGGATATGCAAGCAAAGGAACTATGAGCATAGGAGGCCAGCAGACTGAGCTGTTCAAAATCTGCAGGGCAGTTTGCATCATATTGGAGAAAATTGTACCCACCTTTACTTTATCCAAGATAACCAGAGGCCCGGCCACACCAGATACAGTCCTGTACTCTGCACAGGTCCACAAGTAAATTACTAACTAGTACATGTCGCCTTTGTAAGGTAGCCTAAAAAGCATAATTTCAAACAGACATACATCTTGCACAAAAGAAGACCAAGATATACAGTACTTTGACCGGCATATTTCTATTACCAATACAACAAAAAAAGACTTATCTATTTATAATGGCAGTTGCATGTGTCAATGCAGGCATGTAGACCAATATGTCCAAGATTCAATAATTGCTAATTCATGAAGCTTCCAAATAGGACGTGACATGAATAACAATTCCCGAAAAGCAATACATGCACATAGATGGACTGGTTTTAAACTGTATCAGACCTGACAACTAGTTACATAGTTGAAAGAACAAAGCTAGAAGCTAATTGTTACAACGAACCAGATGTGTCCTGTACTCCTGTGTAGTATGGTTCAACAAAAGCCCCGAGACAGTGAGTTTATGTAAGCCCCGAGACAGTGAGTTTATGTATTGTTAGGAAAACCCAGTGTTATCTACGAATACAACACGTTTATAAAATTCAATGCATTGGACATTGGTAATGCAACCAAGCTACAGTCTAGCCGACGATCCAATATATTGCCTCGTAGCTTAGGATCATTTATAACCAAACTGTTTATCTCCTCAAAGTGCAAATCATCTCTACATATCCATGCAACGATGCTAGTACCAGTGATGCGTCGGTGTGACTAAGCATCACATCAACAGGTGAAAGCACAATACTAAACAGCCTAAGGCACACTGCGCGCGAGCTTGGATCTCGTCGCTCGTGACTCACCCATGCCGATCTCCAGGGCTCCCTCCTCCATGTCGACGCCTTCCTTCACCAGACCCATGCTGAACAACCTGCACAGGGCAACAGCCAGCCACGCCATCAGAACCGAAGAAAAGGAGCGGAACTGATCCGAGTCTCTCCAATCCACGCAGATCACTCGGACTCGGCGATCTACGGGAAATTGTAAGCAATCCAAACAAATCCGCGACAGAGAGAGTATAACCGCAGCCGCTGTTGCTGGACGGAAGATGGAGAAAGTGCGGCGGCAGGCTGGGCACAGGTCGGGAGAGTGTTTCGGCGGTGGGCGTGGCAACCCTCGTGTCGCCCAGTAGGGACAACGCGAGCGATGGATTGCCGCAGGAGGAACGGGGGTAGAGGTGAAATTGCGGGAGTGGAAGAAGACGTACCTGGATCTGGATCGCGGCGCGGAGAGGCTACGCTGCGGAGTTGGGGAAGGAGCGTGCGAGACGGCGAGGAGGTGGCAGCAGATCGGATAGGCGAGGCGACGACGCAGGTGGGAGGGAAGGAGAGGAGGGGAGGAGACGTGCAATTAATGCCCGAAATTATAACCAGAGAGGGCAGAAGGACGTTTTGCGTGTTTGCCCTCGACGATTACCGAATTTTGGTATGGAATCCCAAACCGCATCTGATAGTGGTCGCTGTTGGCTGGTTCCTCTGCTCCTTTTCTACTTCAGTCTTCGGACCTCAATTCATGTTATCTTTTACATGTAGCCAAATCTAGGTGCCCTCTTCGACTCTCAAATATATTTTTCAGCAAAAATTAATTCTCAGCTGATTCTATGAAGTGAGTTTCTAAAATGAACTAAAAGATTTAGAGCTGAAAAAAGTAGCTTCACCTGTTTATGAGAAACGATTCTTCATGATAATTTTGAAAAATTAGGGTAAACAACAAACAAAATCATTTTCACAGCCACAAAATCACTTCACCAGTGAATCAGAGAGCATAGCTCTACCAAACAGACCGCTAGAAAGTAAATCCAAATGTCAAGTAAATTTACGAGGTCTCTGTCCCAGGTGATTTTTATTACTGGATGATTATACTTCTTTTTGTTTTTATATATGTGGAGGTAAGTGGAGTATACTCTGCAATTATAACAATTATTAGTAGATGCACTTTTGGTGTAGTTATTTGAAATGATATTGATATTGCCTAAAGGGAGGTGAATAGAAGTTTCTAAAATTTAATGACAAATAAAACTTCACAGAGAGTGAGGAAATTCTATTTCAGATAGTTTCCGCACAAGACGAGATAACAAGAAGTTCACTGTGCCTAGTCAAGCTCAAACCAGACTTATAGAGATGTGTTTGGAGATGTTCAATTGCATGCCCACCAAGTACCTATACTCACAAACTTATATAATCAAGGAGATCAAGTGAAAAGAAAATATTGCAATTCAAAACATAATAAAGACAAGATATTTGTTTCGCACCGAACTTCGGGTTTCCACTTCAGCCATTCATCTTTGAGGTAACGGTGAACACTTCACAAAGCTGTGTCCTTGTGCTAGGTCCCTCTCGACCACTATCTTTATCTCCACCGAATGATTTTTCCTTCCGAAGACAAGATCGTGGACCTCACAAATTTCCCGACAGTTCACCACAAGCTCGGTAGCCCACCTAGTCATACCAAGCCATCTTATTTTGGCTGCGTTTTTCTACCATTTGTGGAGTTTTCTAAAAAAGATTTCTAAAAGCATATGTAAGAATCTTTCTAAATTTCACTCTCTAAATTACCATTTAGAGAGTCATTTATATAAAACTCGCTTTGTATATCTTTTCACTTTCCAACAACTTTTCTATATCCTATGCACACTCTAGAGAGTCATTCTCGTCTTCTATATTTGGTTAGTGAAAAATTCGAAATAGAGGATGGCTATATTTAGATGACCATTTAGATAAGCTATTGGAGGATAGTTTTTCACCAAAATCTGTATTCCTAGCATTTAGGAAAGATATGAAGAGTCTCTTGGAGATGCTCTAACCAAACCAATATATAAGTATGTTATATTATTACATAACGCTTGTGTTGTCGTTAAAGCCACCTGAACTTTTGCATAGTCCCAGACATCATTGAAGATTGATTGAAATAGATATATGAGTATTTGATTATTGTCAAATAAAAAATAAAATGAGTCAATATAAAACCCAATATAATTTAAATTTAGGCACCATAAGATAAACAAAAAAGTTTAGAAAAAATATGCAACTGGTTTCATAATTTACTAATTTACTGAGCTAAAATTAAAAAAAATATAAACTTTTTAAGATTAAACAAGATTTAGAATTTTCAATTGTATAAATTTTTCATGAAAAATATTCAACAAATAGTTGTTTGTTTAATTTACCTGGACTTGTTTCAAACCATACAAAGTTTTGTGAAGTTCAAAAACATGGTTAGGAAACTTGAGATTTTCGAAACTGGGAGGTTGTATAACATAGAATTCTTCCTCTATAAGGCACTCTTGACATCCATCTTGTAAAGCTTAAAACCCTTAGAAGCCACAAAAGCTAAAAGGATCCAAATGACCTCTAAATGAGCAATGTTGCAATTATTTCATAGGGGATGTTTGCGCATGTTGTATATATATTGCAAGTGTTTCAGAGGTCTGTTACAAGAGTTTGTTCAAAATGTTTCATATGTTCCAGACATATATTGCAAGTGTTCTGATATGATGTTGCATAAATTTCACACATGTACTACAAAAGTTGTTTCAAATGTTTCAATTGTTTTAATTTCATATTGCAGTGAGTGTTTTATGTTGCAAGTTACAAGTGTTTAATCTAGATATTATATATCTTTCGCACATATGTTACATCTTCTTTTACGTATGTTGCATTCAAGTATTTTTCATGTTGCAAGTGTTTTATGTTTTAGAGATACGTTCGGAGAGTCATGGAGCACAACCTGGGTGCCAGGTGAAGAGGCGCGGTGAGCTGAGGGCCCTGGGGACAGGACACACTAGGGCTACGAGATGGGGGCACACGGTCCTCGCGGGGCTGCAGATCGATGGGGCGCATGGCGTTGCGGACGAGGCGAGCTAGGGGCCGGCACGTGCTGCGCTTGTGGACGAACGAGCTGCGAGAAGGCGAGCCGTGAGCTATGGGAAGGCTGGGTGAGTCGCTCGTATTGGACGGACTCATGTGTATCGTACCGTACGGGTGAGGAGTTGTGTCTGGACAGGCTGCTGAGGCCAGACGTCCAGGCGGGAGTGCCTCCCTTTATTGAACTTCATTGCCATATTAGCAAAAAGCTAAACCGGCAAGATAATAAATACACATAAAAAACTATGATGATTTCTAGAGCATAAGTGCTCTAAGACCGTTTTTAGCAGGACTATCATGACCCTATTTCCAATACTCAATTATTCAAAACAGTGTAAACAAACTTCTCCTCGGTAATCTCTTTCTTTATTTATACTTTGTCATGCTAGCTTATTTAACACTTATGAGATTCTCGTGAAATTTTTATTGGGATTGACTCCATTCACTTGAACTACTTCAACTTGTTTTGGTTTGTTTTAACTTATTTTCTCTCATAAAACACTATTCAATCAGCTGGAATTAACCGACTTTTTTTACTAGCCGAACAGAGCAAAAATGTCATTGATTGAAGTAAGGACGTCCTCAACAGTGCCACTTCAACTAGTTTATAGGAATTCATGTCCGCATTTTTCTCACATAGAAGAGAGAAGATGGAAAAGACCAGAGACTATCTCCTATCTTAACACTGTCTCACTCAGAAATCGAGATAATTTGTGAGCCTTCTCATAAAGAATGAGAAAGGGATGCGAGATGATGTAGAATTAAAAATTATTTACACGTAGGGTTCACATTATAAGGTGACAATAGTATGACATGTATAAACTAGCTGTTGTCTCAACTGTTGAGGACGACTAAGCACAATCTTAATTAAGTGTTCGCTTTGGATACTCTGCTATAGGTCGTCAAGTTTGATTAGTGGCTAATGGATCCACTCTTGCCACGTGTATGGCCATCAGACTGCTTGCACGCATTACCATGTGGACAGCTGTTGTAGGCCATCAGGTATGCGGCCGATTAGATCGGGCGATCCGGCACGTTTCAAGTTTTCAATCCGTAAAACATTATCACTGTTGTGAAACGACACCTCTTTACGATCAGATATCTCTTCACGAATAGACGTCTCTTCACGAAGTGATCTCATCCATCAAGTACAAGATTAATAGATAGGATTAGATAGTAGTTTAGTCCCAAAGAACGTGTCCTTTGGGAACAGTCGTGTCCCTTCGAGACATTTCTTCGAACAATCGTGTCCCTTCGAGATATTTCTTCATCTGTATATATATATCTAACAGATCAATGAAGATAGAGAAGTTCTGCCATTTGCATTTCACTTCTAATACGTTATAAGCACTTTTGCTCTGCGGCAAGACGACGAGAGGATCGCAGGCACGTATGCCTCCTCTGCGCCATCAGCAGCCGAATGGCCCTCTCTCTCTGCCTTTTCTTTTCTCGAAAGGGAAGAAGCAGTTGTTTTTTGTTTGCAAAGGAGCACTTGTTCTCCCGTAATTGAACATGCAAGAACTGGAGGCCGCCGATCTGCGTTCTGACCAAGAACAACAACGTCTTTCCTTTCTTTCCTCACCATAACGAACAAAATGCACGCGTTCTCCACTGCAAGTTGAGAAGCCAAAAGATCTCTGTTCGTTGGAAACTTGTCGAGCAAAAATTGCCGGCTTCCTCCACTGTACGCCACGCTGCTCGTTGCTCTCCGCTGGAAAGGAAGTTCGCCGGATCGGAAGCCGATGCACTCCGACAGGAACAATATCTAATTCGATTGCAAACAGTAAGCCATTCATTGGTATTGTTCGTTTTTGTTTTGCATAGGATTCGATTTCCTTCATCCACGGGTCCACGCACGGCCACATGCTTCATGGTCGGCGGACCCTATGGCCGGACGAGACCAGCGACAACCGGCCTATGGCGCTGTGTTTGGCTGGCCCGCAGCCAGCGGCAGCAACCGGCCTCGTTTCTGCCTCCGGCCAGCGACTGCGGCTGGACACGCGCACGCGGCCTTTGGCCCAACGGCAGCGGTCCCCTGTGCTCGCGCCTCACTGTACCGCACGGTCTCGATCCGGCGGAAGCTCTCGCGCGGAAGGCCTGCTTCGCGGTGAAGACGGGCGACACTTTGTGGCTAGCGGCATCCGCTCCTAAGGCCAGGAGGCCTCCGTGCCGTGGCCCCACGATTGTGGCCTCCCGCGCGGCCTCGTACCCGCGGCCGGGGTTCTTGACCTTGTGACTAGTGGCCACGCGCGGCCTGGTGCTAGTGACTAGCGACGGTAGCCGGTTGCTCCCCACGTCGGCATCCAGGCAAGGACCAAGCGCATGCAGGGAGATGGCCGAACGACTTGATCGTCGCATTGGGGAAACCATCTGTCTCCGGGAAGATAAGTCATATATATTTTAGCCCTCCTGTTGAACCTATTTTTTATGCAATATATATTGCATTTATACCTCATTTAAATGCTTGTTTTAGATTTCATATCTAAATAAATTATGATGAAATTATTTACCTAGTGTAAATAGATAATTTTGAGACATAAATTCTCATAAATTGCATCATAATATTATATTACAGTTGATTTACTATTGTAATGTTTAGATATGCTTTCTGTGTTTATGATTTTCTGTTTTAGTCATGGACTCTAACAGTATTAGTATAGTAGAGTTTTTACTCCTATACTTTGTTTGTTTTTAAGACCAGAAATTATCCATATCTAAACATACATAGTTTATCAATTTTGTTGTTTGGCAATAAATTTTAGTTGCAACAAAATCGAATCCTCTTAATTAATTGATAGTTAATTAAGGTTGGTTAAATTTAGGCTCATATGAGCATGATTCAAAAAGCAAAATGGCAGCCAAACCATTTTTGCTAGTGAGGCTAAAATAGGAAGTTGGTTTTTACTTTGATCCTACGGGGTTTTACGTAAATTATGCCACTACCTAACTATAGCTCTTTGTGCTTACGTTTCTTAATTAAAGATGGATTTTGCAAAATCATTATATTCATATCTTGGATATATTTGGGTTCATAACACAAGTAATGGAGTCCTAGGCATTGGTTGCGCTTAATTCATCTTGAATTATTCGGCCCAGAGACCGTGCCTATGGCAGCGATTATTCGCCCATTGCTGAGAGGTCTACATCATGTTTATTTAAACTTGATGATTACCTACATTGTGTTGTCCCAAATAAGTGTTTTGGTAATATCAGAATGGTATACCTTTATGGTGTCTACCATCATTCATTATTAAAGACCGCATAGGTAGTAGAGTCTTAGGCATTGGCTGCGGTATATTCATATGAATATATCAGCCCAGAGACCATGCCTATAGCAGCAATTTGTTTGCCTACTACTGAGAGATCTACTTTATGTTTCAGACATAGAGATTATCTACAATGTGTGTGTCAACATTAATAATGATTGTTTGTAAGGTACACATCTTGTGATTACCTTTAGTTGTTGTGAGGTTTACAATTTTGTTGACTAACTCCAACTCTTCAAAACAAAGAGTCGAGATATGGAATCCCCCAAATTTTACATTTGGGATTTCAATATCACCATAGTGATTTTTAATTTACCTCAGGTGTAAATTAATTAAATCAATGAGTTGTCTTATGTTATGGATACTGACTTAGAGAAGTTTGAAGAACTATCTCTAGATTGCATCACTATTTAACATGGACAATGGACATCAATGTTGTTTTATCTTACAGACTATTGTAATAATCTCATAGTCCATTGATATAGTTTACTTGTTGTCAACGTATAACTATTGTGGGTATCATATCGATGTATTTGATACTCGACAATATTTATGGACTTCTATATATTAGACGAGAATTTCATTGAATTCTTGTCATATATAGATTGTATGGGAACCATTCTTCCATTGGGGAATGGCATGTGCCTAATGGACATTTTGTACCACAAACTCTATAATTAGGGGAGCAATATATTTCTAGTTCTTATGGCAAGAAGAGAAAATATTTTTGGCTAAGGATAGTTTGGCCTATTTTGCCACTATCATTATTCCTATGGATACTGAGTTAGCAATTGAGGATATTTAATTATGGTCTAATTACACTCATATCTTACCAAAGTATAGAGATATCCAAATTTGTTTTCATATGAAAATACAAAAGGACAACATTGGATATGACATATTAGTTATGAGATAAGTCTCATTTTGGTTGTATTATGCATACAATAAACCCATATGACTTGTTGCGTATAGAATTTTTCACACTATTGATGCATTCTAGATTTGGAATCATCATCTTGGTCATCATATGGATGAGTGAAAAATTATTGGCAAATATATTAGTCATTTTTCCCAAAGTTTAGATACGATAAGTGCCATAGGGAAATAGATTTTAAGACCCTCTTATCTTAAAATCATATTTATATGTCTTGGATTTCTTGATCATATTCAAATGAATATGAGTATGTCTGATACAAAGATTGTATGGACAGTTCATGCATTTCATGGTTGTCAAGATACACCTATAAGGTGATATCGAGTCTGTGAAGGATCCACACTCAACCATGCATTTAGCAAATAATGGCTCATGTGTGAGCTCATTATCCTGAACACTACTGATTTTTTGTTATAACAAAAGTTTAGTTACATATCTAGAAGGATAAATAGAATCCATTAGTATGACATCAAGAAATAGTAGGACCATTGCTAATGCATTGGTATTTGCCAACTTCGTGTTGGGGTCAGGTAGATTTACACACTCCTGACTTGTGATTAAACTGCATATCCCCTATATGCATTTAGTACGTGGGAATCCATGAAGATTTCCTATTTACATAAGATTGGATTACGTTGTATACGTATCAATCTCATCACTATAGCGTACATTGATGGGTACACATAGAAAACTGGGGATCAATGTCAGATTTCAATCTCCGTCGATTGCTAAGTATCTAGAACCTCTTACGGAGGATCTATTTACGACCCGTACGCTGGTTGTATTTGATAATGAGCATTTCCAGGCATTAGGGGGAGACTTGAAGTACCATATATAATGTTAGAAATATATTTGGAATGCCTAAGGCATTTCAAGCTCAGGATCACGTACTAAATAAACTGAATTTGAGTTTAAAGAATTATTGATTTGCATAATATTGCAAATAAACTGCCATATGCATTTACTGACCACTAAGGTGTCTTTAAATTTGTTAATCTATTGCAAGTATGTGCCAGAAAGAGTGGGGGTACCAAGTAAAACCACTCAACTCCCAATTGTAAATAAGAGGGGGAGAAGTATGGCCATAAAGCAGGATTATTCACGCAGGTCAACATATGGTTAGCGACACCTTGCGGGTAAATATTGTTTATTACCCAGTGGATAGATTTTATCCACAAATCCTAGCTCAGAGGTGCAGCTAAATACTGATGCTGGGATATCAAAAGGCCCTGACTCTCGTTTTAGGAAGTCACGATGAGTCATTCAGGGTACATTGAGTCTTGATAGACCGGAGAATTATATCATTGAAAGGCTACATGTGTCGACACATACTTCTCTGAATAAATTGTATACAACATTCCAAGTTATCCAGCAAATAAGACCATGGCAGAGTGATTTTCTCACTCTTACTGGACTTGTTGAGTTGTTGTAGTACATACAAAGAAAGTCTTGTTCACCAAAAGGAAGGTGTTTTGGGCTGTAATGCCAACACCTCATTGTATCTTTTACTAAGGGATACAAAAGTGTTTTCATCCAAGGATGGATTGAGAACATTATGGTGGTGAGGTTAAAGCAAGACTAGTAGCACAAGGGGTTTACGCAAAGCCCAAGCATTGATTATCAATGCAAATTATTCTCCATAGTAAGAATTGTAAATTTCTGATACTATCTTATAATTGGCAGTACAAAGGCATCTATCTTTGCAGTTGATAGTTGATAGATGTAGTGATTGCATATATTTATATGGTCACTTTATTTGGTTATTGTAAAGCTTCCGGGAAGGAGTTCACATACCCAACACTCATACATAAAATCGCAACACATATTGTGTATTGCTGTCACACCCAGTTTTAAAGACAAAACGAGATGCATAAACCTTATATGTGCCCAGAGATCAGTCACACACATAAGCTGACAAATTATCAAAAATGTACCATCACAGGTGTTTATTACATAGCGAATAAGTATTTAATTAAAGTCTATTATATAACAGCGGAAATAAAAGATAACTCTCGCGAAGCTCCATCGCACAGGGACGTCAACTGGTTGACCCCAAACCTAGTAGTCCTCTGGATACTCCTCATAACTGTGGTAATCTGGTACCCATCCGGGATTTTTATCCAAATATTGAAAAGAAATAAACAAGCATAAGTACTTCTAGTACTCAACAAGCATATATGGGGTTCATGAGGCTCAAAAAGTATGACACGGTTTACTGCGGTAAGCATTTTTAATTTGTAACAAAACTTTACAAATGGTAAATCAAGGTTATGCTTAAGCCCCCAAATTAAACTGCATGATTATGTAAACGAATGAATAAATATCATAACATCATGATAAAGTGATTCATAAAAGTAAACAACAAGTAATAAAGTTTTCTGTGAGTTTTCCGGGCCGCTCGTGTCTATGAGCACGACTGATATACCAGTTTTTAACACTCTGCAGAGGTTGTACACTTTACCCACGAGTCGTGTTACCCATATGCCCGGGTTTATAACTCCCAAAACACTGCCGAGGTGAGCGGGTAGGGTACACTATGAAGTCTTTCAAAGGGGCTCGCTAACATACAACAGACAGTACGGATCCACGGGCAAGGGGTATACGGGAGCCCCTCGATGGTACACACACGCAGCGGTAGCCACTCCGGCCGCAACCCGCAACCGCTCGTCAATGGCAACTTTCGTGAACTGCCACATGCGAGAGAGTGACCCTAATACTGAACTAAAGCCAGAGCCATGTAGCCCTCATGGTTGTACTGTATGTCCCAGCTTTTGCTGACAGATAGGATCCTAAATCCATGTTGCTAAAAAGTCAAGTTTTACTTTATCATTTCATATAGTCATTAATCAAGATTACGGATCATGCTTATTAAAAAGGAGCACTAGTAATAACTACCCATATGCAAAGATAACCCATAGGATTTCAAGGTTCAAGGTAATCAAATCTAGGTAAACCCTATGGTAACAAAATTAGACACATGCATATGATTTGATTTAAAAACATCATGAATAGGACATCAAGGAAGATCCCATATAATACTTTCCTTGCTCAAAAGGTTCCTGCTGCTCCTGCTCAAAGAAAACTTCCTGGTCACCCACGTACTGCTCACCGTCTATACTCGATCACCACATCACGTACAATCATACCGGGACATTTCATGCAAACAAACAGAGACTATAGATTAGAACAGTACACCATCCATAATAAAACAATATTAAAAGTTTATAAAACTGATCTACGTCTCACTACGATCACATAGACGTTTGAACCACGAAAAACGGAGCTATAACGAAGAAGATATGAACTAATCAAGTTTCATAAATTAAACTAGAGATTAAAAGAGATTAAGTGATTAACTGTTTTTAAAAGTTTTCTAACATGAACTATGAACTTACTAACACGTATATTACGTCGATACGAATCTAACGCAATTTGAATGGGTGAAAAAGGAGTTAAAATGAACATTTTAGAAGCATTTGAAATTGAGTGGCGATTCTGTAAATAGGGTTCTCTATTTATTTTCAAATTAAAACAAAATGGAAAGGGAATACGCTTTCCAGAACTGAAAACGTAGATCGGAAATACGCTATAGGACTGCGGGTTTATACATTAAAAACCACAGGGTTTCTTTTGCAAAAGCGCTGGCCGAAAGGGTATGGGGCTCTGTGAGCCGTCCGATCCAAGATGGATGGACGCAATTAGATGGGGGAGAGGGAGTGGTGGCGCGCGGCGGTGGCGCCATGGCCGGACAGTGGCGGCGCAATGCAATCCGACGCAGTGGTGCACGAAACTCGACGCGGGAAGGTCAGGGAGAGAGAGGGGAAGATGGCGAACACGATAGGGCACTCGGTTGAACCGATTACGCGCCCCGTGCGGCGGTGGACGCGGAGAGGGGCCGTTCGAGCTCCACAGAGAGGATGGAGGGGAAAAACGAGCTCCTGGGGGCCCTCTTACCGACACGCGAGGCTCAGGGGACGGATGAAGGCATTGGTGGAGCTCGGCGTCGGAGAGACGACGGCGGCGGCTCTGCTCAGCGTGTGGTGGCGGTTCTCGTGGCTCTGGGGTGCTTCAAGGGGGTCGGATGGAGGCAGTGGGGTGCGGATTTTATAGCTCGGAGGTGCTCTGCAGAGAAAGGAAGGGGAGGATTCGGCGCGGATCCGAGCTCGCAGGGAAGGAAGGCGGCGGCGCCAGAAAGGAAAGAGAGGGGAGGAGGAAGAAAGGAAAGTGGGGTGTGCGGCGCTCGGCTGAACTAGCCACGGGGCTGTGTCGGCGAAGGAAAGGGGATCAGTCCGAGCTCCAATCGCGCACGGCGAGGGGGATCCGTCGGCGCGGGAGAAAGGAAAGGAGCGGGAGGAAGAAGAAGGAAAGGGGAGGGATGAAGCTGACGTGTGGGGTCCCCCTGTCAGTGGCCGAAGTCGGAGGCGCGGGGCTGGGCTACCGTGCGGGAGCTGGGCCGGTGCTCGGGATCTCGGCCCAAACTGAGAGAGAGGGGGGGGGGGGAGAACTGGGCCGAGGGAAGGGGGCCTCGGGCCAGAAAGAAGAAAGGGAGGGAGAGAGAAATGAAAAGGGTTTTTCTTTTATTTCTTGAATTTCCAAAAGCCAATTTCCAAAACACATTTGAATTCAAATTTGAATTTTGAAAAAGCCAAGCAATACAAAACACTATGCACCAGCATGTATGCAACAAAAGTGTTCCTACTTGTGATAGTTTTATTTCATGAAATCTTCAATTATTTTCCCTATGTTATAATGGTCACAAAAATGCCTTTAAATTGCTTTTAATTCTATTTTAAAGAATGCAATTTTTAGAGTGTTACAATTGCTTAAGTCAATATATGGCTTAAAGCAGATAAGTCAAATTTGGTACAATTGACTTTGTGTGTATTCCTTAAACAAAAGGGATACAATATTGATTACACGTGGGTGTTTATTGTGAAGTCTTTGATTGGATTTCATAGTGTTATATGATGGTCAATATTTTGACATCATTGGTAATAAACACATAGTAATCTGAAGACAGAGTTTGAGATTAAAGATACGGACTAAACCAAAATTTCATTTTGTGTTTATAATCCAAGCATCTTCCCTCAAGATTTTTTTAGAAAAGCTATCATTATCCAAATCATATTGATTGATTCAATATGAAGTTATCCTATGGCTGTTCTACCTCATAATAGAGGAAGATTGTTTTATGCCATAGTGATTGAGATGAGGTATTGGGACATGTGGTCCATTATCTCATATTGACGCGCTAATATATCTTGCAAAAGTTCCAAGTTGGATATTATTTTGTAATGATTTGCTATCCAGTAGTAGCACGTCTCCTACCAATTGTTGGAGGATTGAAGTTAATAATATATTTGATATCTTAATATCATAAGTGATCTTGGTGTGTTTGTTTGGAAGAACCCAAGATCCAGTTGGATATAATTATTCTAGTTACATATAAGATCCCCAAACACTAGATCGTTAAAAGGCTTTATATCAATATGGACCGCTTTATGATAGTCTTTAAATAGACATATGCGGTCATTTTCATTAATCATTATGATATTGTATTTACAAGGCTTTCACATGAATGTGTATAGCTTGACAGAATGACATATCACATACTCAAGTTATGTGGTGTTGGTTCTATTGAATCAACAGTCATTATCTATAAAGGTAATGCAACTTGTGTTGTCTAGATGGAGACAAGTTATACTTAATACAATATTTTTGTATTAAGAAGGTTCTATTCCATTTGTAATATGGCATATGAACATTTGCAAACAAAGTATTGTGATAATCTCACAGAGATATTCACAAAGTCTACCATACTCCACATTTTACATGTGTTGAGTACATTGGTATGAATTTATTTTGAGATTTGCAAGTATCAGGGGGAGAGTCTCTCTGATTAATAACTTGTTACATACATCATATTGCACTCTTTTCTTTATATAAGTTTTCCCTCATGGTTTCTCATATAAAGTTTTTAATGAGGCAATATCAACATAAGGTTATGTCATATCATCCAATTTTCCCCAAAGGGGTTTTTTGATGGATGATATATGAACATAAGATGCATTGTACCTTGAGACACCTACGATTATCTTTGAGGATAATTCGGCATGTGTTACTTAGGTTATATTAAGAGTAATATGACTAAGCATATTATTTCAAAGCTATTCTACCCCATGAGCTCCAAAAGAATGGATAAATTGAAATCTTGCAAACTAAGTCTTGTTATAAGTTAGTAGATTTATTCACAAAATCTCTACCATACTTGTAACACCTCTGGTCTTTAAATTAATTAAAATATGCCATGTCATCATATGCATTAAGCATCATACATGTGATTTGAGAACCTTGTTATGCATTGAACTAAAACAAGTTTATTTTTATGTGTTTAAATTAGTTTGTGCTTGTTTGTGATGAATTCCAAATATTGGATTTAAAAATAATTCCAGAAACCCTAATTTAGGGGGGGGGGGATAAATAGTGCCCCAAACATGAAATTCAAAAACTATAAGGAATTAGCATATGAGTGTTAAATCAAAGTTGTAGAGTATAATAAATACAACAAAAGTTGTTTTTGGAGATTTTGAAGTTATATTAAAAAATACAGAGTTATGATAAAGGGGATAATTCAATTTAAACTTGAAATCAAATTCAAAATTCTATTTTGAAAACTAAGCAGAATCTGAAAACGTTAGTATTTACAAAGTTGTATATTTTGAAATTTGGAACAACTTTCATGTTTACATTTTTTCCTGAAACTGAGTGGAAGAGGGTCTAATTTGCAAAAT
The DNA here is from genome assembly GCA_022036555.1 of Microstegium vimineum. Taxonomy (NCBI): domain Eukaryota; kingdom Viridiplantae; phylum Streptophyta; class Magnoliopsida; order Poales; family Poaceae; genus Microstegium; species Microstegium vimineum. The sequence continues at coordinate 38,511,251 of CM039126.1, forward strand.
TCTATCGATGGCATTCCTATAAATAGTGAACAGTGCCTAGGGCAGCTGTCTTGCACCGCCATGGCGGCCGGCGCCTAGAAGCCGGTGGATGCCGTCCTTCTCAAGGATTCTCGGCGTCAGTAGAGGCATCTACGATCTTCGCGACGACGAGGCGGTCCTTATCCATCCATCCACGAGCTCCTATAAGTACCCCAGAGGGCAGCACAAGTCGGTCTTCCCTCTCTGCATTCGCCACCGCGTCCGCCTTCATCTCCGGCGAGCTCTATTTCTCGCTGTGCTCGTCCACACTAACCACCAACTATCGCAAACGCTTCGCAATCATCTTGTGCATCTTCTGCACCACTCCGTTGAAGCTTGAAGCCACTGAAACGTCCGGCGTAGTGTCGTCTTCCTCGGCTCCGGCAGACGCACCGCCTCTCAGGTTTCGTGTCGTCCAAGCTATACAGGAACTCTCATTCTATTTTATCGCTTGATTCTTGATCCTTATCGAATGTCGGTTCTAACCCACCTATCGGTTGAACCAATGGCAGTCCGTAGTCTCGGGAACACACTTGTTGCCGCTGTTCATCTTCTCCGACGTGCCTGTCTCCGTCGACCGGCCGTTCTACTCCATCTTCGTCTACGTTTGCGAGAGCGACAGCTTCGGGGTGAGCCACTGATAGTCCCTAGGTGCTTAGTTGTTCTTAATTCGAGCTCTAACGCTCTGTTCACGTTGCGCCGACGAGTTTGCGCCGCCGCGTCGGTGCCGATCGTCGGTAGGGCTTGTTACTTGATCATTTGATCAATTGATTGGTGCTATAGCTTCGTAGTAATGTCCTGATCATGGTTATGGAGTCGGTTGTTTGTATATCGTCTCGGTTCGGGCAGTACATGTTGCCCAAAGCTCCGCCGTGCGCGATGGTCGCCGGCGTAGTCGTTCTTGGTGTTTTAAGAGCCAATTTGATCGTTTAGCAGATGCTTCGTGACCGTGGCAGGTTACTGAGTAGTTCTAGGTTCTTGGTTGAGCCGATTACAGCTTGAATTCGCCGGCGCGATCACGGCCGAGCGGTGAGCTCCGCCATTGCCGTCGGTGAGCCCTCTGTGAGGGATAGAACTAGGCGTATTGTACCTCGATAGGTTCGGGTTGAAGTGTAGATTGCAACGCGAGTGTTGGTTGATCGGTTTGATCAACGATGGCGACGCACCGTCGTGTTTTTGGTCGTTGGCGCCGCCGGTTAGGGTTAGAGAGGAACTGACACGCGGGCCCATTACGTCAGTGACTCAACTTAAGTGATTTTCTATTTTCTAAAAATAAATAGTACCAAACTTTGTTATTTTTGTATCTATTTTTTTGTATATCCATAAATCATGAAATTAATAGTGTATACTCCCTGATGTGTGTAGTATTTAATAAAAATATAATATGATACTGTTCAATATATTTTTAATTCTGTAAAATGTCTAATTTAATTAGAAAAGCTATTTTCAATGATTTTTCATGCTCTATTCATAATTCCAAAAATTAGGAGTATATTTATGTGACCTGTATATCACTGTACCTTGCTGTACAAAAAGTTTGAGGTCCATTGGACAAACTTTTAAAACATGATTATTTAATTAATTAATGAATAATTGATAAAATCAATTAGAAACCCTAATTACTATAGGATTTGGGTGACTTTTGGATTGTTTGCTACACATGTGTCATTGTTCAGTGACAAACAAAGTTATGAACATGTCTTTGATGTTATGTTAAGTGTTATTTCTTTTTGATGTAATTATTAAAAAGAATAGTTAATTAAGCAAAGATTGGTTAATTACTTAATGAACTTAGTTTTGTTTCCTTCATGAAGGAAAGTTGTACTCAAAATAATTAATATTGATTTGTCATCACTTAGCCATGTGCTTTTGTATATGTTAAGCATCATCTAAGCATATCATTATCATGTAGATAATATTGTTGGTGGAGAGGTCCATCACATTATTGGTTTGGATAATCAACATTACGAAGTTGGGTTTGATATTTGTGCTTCTGAACAAGAAACATATTATCCTGCAAACCAAGGCAACCCCCGGTGCATTTAAACCCTACCTTGTATTTCAAAGTTTTCCTTAAATACAATTATGGTTAATTATTGCATGGTTACTATTCTATCAAATTCCTACTTGATGCATAGCCTGATCCTTGAAGTATTTAATTCCTGTACCTTGATACCTGTTTTAAATACGCAAGTTACTTTCGCAGCTTAGTATGCTTAGAATGAAAACTAGTGGGTGATTTCCGGTCATCCACGCATAGCGTATTGCTACGGTAAATGGCTATGCACTTTTTGAGAAAGGAATGTTTTGATGGAAGTAATAATCGGGACTGGGCGGACATGGTGTTTGGGAGCCATCAGTAGCGACTGGTGAGCGGGGTTTTTCCGCCTGTGTCATCAGGGACCGTCCGTTGATCTTGATATTGAGCGAGACTTTGGAGTACCGATCACATACTTCGGGAAGCTGGACTCTAGCTATTATAGTCTTAAGAACGGTTAATCCACACTGGGAGTGGAGAGATGGCGAGAGTAGTGTGTACCCTCCAAGTTCGAGGAACTGGATGGAGGTGTACTGTGCTCTCGGGTGGCGGAACCCCGATCTTGGCTGGAGGATCTAGGGAAAAGTAGTTATATGTGTGCTTTAGTGCCGCATATGGCGTTTGGTTGGGAAGCCCCAGCTGGGTTTAATCGATTCGGATCATCGTGCTCCTTGGTTATGGAGACTGGACTCTTTCTTTTTCAACGTAGTTAATGAAACTTAAACTGGATACATGATGATTCCTTTTGAGGATGGTTAGTTGCCTCGTTATCGACCATACATTCAGGTCGGTACTTGAGTAACTTTATGAAAACTAAATCAATTTCAATTCTTTTATAAATACTCATTTATGCAAAATACTTGATTCTTGAGAAACCCCACCTTGAATCCTATGACCTGCATACTGTTATACATTCACCACAATTTATTTGTCGGTTAAGTCTTGTTGAGTACTCCCATACTCAGGGTTTGTTAACCCTTGTTGTAGATGAAGTTGAACCATCGGTCTGTGTAGCCCCGTGCTGCATGACCATAGTTAATGTTGAGGATGAGGAGGTTTAAACTTAGTTGTTTGACTCTTGGGCAGAGTACTTCAGTTGGCTGTGAAATAAACTCTTTTATCATTAGCTTGATGTAATATATTTGTATGATACTTAAGTTATGTTTTCCAAACTTATGGTTTGTAATATGACTTATATCTTTTCCACTGCTTTAATGTAAATTAATTTATTGTATTACTTCTGTAATGTCTGTAATGAGACGATCCTGCTCGGAAAGGGGTGAATGACTCAGTTTAATCTGAGGACACCCGACGAATCTTTTAAGACTTGGATCATTTGTTGGGATTAAAGTTAGATGGACGATAATCCTAGCAAGTGGGCCCTGTTCTTAGGAGGTTCTGTCACAATACTCCACATTCTATAAATGTGTTGAGGGCATTGGTATGAGAAGACTTAGAGACTTGCAAGAATCAGGGGGAGAATCTCTCTAAATATAACCTACTCCAATTTTACATTATACTCTTTTCCCTTTATATGAGTTTTACTCTTTGGAGTTTTCTCACATAAGGTTTTAATGAGATAATGGTAACACATAGTAAATGTCATATTATCTATTTTTTCTCACAGAGGTTTTCGAAGATAATATTTATGACATATTGATTTTTGATCAAATTGTTTTTAGACTATGTCTTTGGGATTCCCTAAAGGGTCTATTAACATCAAGATTTTATATATCATGGGGTTTCTCCTTACTTTTCCCACTGGGTTTTTAAGGAGTTTTGCGTGGTATATTAGTACCTTTGGTTTTTCCCACAACGTTTTCCAAAGGTTAAAGATTATAACTATTAAATAATAAATATATTCCTCAGATTTTTCCCATAGGGTTTTTCGAGGAATTTTAGTTTACAACTGCATTGGTCTCAAGAAAGATTCGATCAAGGGGGAGTGTTGTGAAACGACACCTCTTCACGATCAGACATCTCTTCACGAATAGAAGTCTCTTCACGAAGTGATCTCATCCATCAAGTACAAGATTAATAGATAGGATTAGATAGTAGTTAAGTCCCAAAGGGTGTGTCCTTTGGGAATAGTCGTGTCCCTTCTGAGACACTCCTTCGAACAATCGTGTCCCTTCGAGACACTCCATCTGTATATATATATAAGAGATCAATGAAGATAGAGAAGTTCTGCCATTTGCATTTCACTTCTAACAATCACCACGAATTTTAGAATCAAGATATAACGGATGATCCTGGATTTTATATAAAGATAATTTCTATTTGAAAGCCTATTTTCACTATTAGAAGCCCTCAATTTTTTTTCTAAAGTGCAATTTGGCGATAATTGCTAGCAAAAGAGCATGCATGGTAATCTTTGTTTTAGATATGCTAGCAAATGAGCATCAGATCATGCTAGGTGAGCTCTGCTTTAGATTATGCCTTGCAACATTTGGACTTCGAAGTCACTGTTCTCCTTGCAACTGTTCTTATGATTTTTATGGCCTCAAATGCACCACAATTTTTAGCTCTAAACACAAATTTGCAGAACCAAGATATCCCTTGTTAGGCTTACTATAGGACTATAGACCGGATCATTGGAGTACCAAACGCGTGGGTTAGAACCAGCAAAAACAATAGTACAGAGATTAGAAAAAAAGAAAAGCACTACGTCAAAACGGATTTTGCGTGTCGGTCAAAATCCGTTTTTCGCAGCGGGCAATGACATCCGCTGCGATGACAAGGTCACGGTAAATGTGGCGTTTACCATAGCGGTCAGCAAGTGCCCACTGCGAAAAACCGATTAACCGCAGCGGGGGCACCTTACAATGCCCGCTGCGGTTAATCCTTCCAAAAAAAATAAAAAAACCCTAATAGCCCACCGAGCCCATCCACGGGCCCAGTGAGCCCAGCGTCGCTGCCGTCGCCGGTCGTTGTAGCGCCGCCGCGAGCTCGCGCCTCCGCGCGGCCCCGCGCCTGCTCCTCTGCGTGGTCTCGCGCCGCCGCACGCCTGCGCCTCCGCGCGGCCCTGCGCCGCCGCGCGCTTGCCCTGCGCCTTGCGACCCCGCGCGGCCCCGTGCATCTGGGACGCCATGCTCCTCTGCGCGGGCCCGCATCGCCGCACGCTTGCGGCCCCGTTGCGCCGACCTCCGCCCCACGCCGCCGCTCCGAGGTCGGCACAGCCCGCGCCGCCGCGCCGAGCTCCGCGCCCGAGCCGCCCGCGCGCTGCCCGGTGAGAGAGGGAGTGGGAGAGGGAGAGAGAGGGGCTGGAGTAGTGGAGTCTGTCGCTGGGAGAGAGAGGAAGGGAGCGACGGCTGTGAGAGCGGGGGCTGGAGGGAGAGAGAGGAAGGGAGAGATGTGAGTGCCCTCAAACCTTAAGGGTTTCTTTTATACCAACATCCGCTATGGGCCTCGCCCTGGGCCTAATGGGCTTCGGCCTTAACTGTGGCGGGCCTTATAATATGTCCGCTGCGGTAAATTGATTTACCGCAACGGACACTTTAAGACGTCCGCTGCGGTAAATACCCTATTTACCGCAGCGGACACCTTAAGATGTCCGCTGCGGTAAATCAATTTACCGCATCGGACAGAAATGCCCGTCACGGTAAATAAAAAATTCCCGCGGTGGGAAATCATGTTATTTTCTGCAGCGGGCAAAATAAGTGTCCGCCACGGAGGGCTTTTTTGTAACGCTGCGCAAAATCGATTTTGACGTAGTGAAGTAGACAATCAATAATTTATAATTGTTTCTATAATCAGAGATGGAAAAAATTTAATATATTATGACACTAAGATAAATAATAAATCATAAAAGTAAAAATCTACTTGTACTAGTTGGTTATACAAGATTGTTATCTAAAATTAATTTTAAGGCACCTAAAAAATAGGACAAATGTATATAATAGATTTATTCAAACGCATGCGACTAAAGTTTTTTTTTTATCTATGAGTCAACACACCAATACCTGTGCCCACACACCTGCGCCCCGTGGTTGGCGTTAGGGTTCTAGTGACCGTTCTCCCACTCTTCTTCCTCAACTCTAGTGGGCTTGGAAGGGGGTTTGGGGGAGGTAGGACGGCCCAGCGGCGGGGACATCAAGACAGCGGCTTCGTGTCCTGTTGGCAGCGAAGGCGGATAGGCTAAGTCAGGGTGGAGTGTCCATGGTCGAAGCTTGCTGCAAAAGGTGGGGGAGGGGAAGAAGGCGAGCACCGTGGGTGTGCTAGAGTTTCAGAGGAGCTCCATGGCCACGGAGGTTCGGTGAAATTCTAGTGCACCAAGGCGTGGAGGTGGGTAAAGGTGGGGATGAGGATGAGGATGAGGATGAGGATGAGGAGTAGGGCTCAATTATGATAAGGCAGGCGGGGGTGGGGCACAAGGAGGAGTAAGAAGGCATGAGGAGGAGGAAGACGAAACAATTGTCGGCTGAGGCAGGTGGGGGTGGGATGCGAGGTTAAAGATGACTAACCATAAGACCAGTCTCCGAGCAAGGTTTCACCCCCAGTTTCTAAAACAGGTAATACAACATGAAATAGATCACTCTCTCAATGTAGAGTGTTGTTGCACAATTACATAGATTATTTCAGCTTTTTATGGATCCCACCTACCTCTATTTTTTCCCATCTCTTCACTTTCTCCCCCTGCCTGTGAGCCGTGACCATGGCCAGAGGAGCTCGTGACAGAGCTCCTGCTCACGTCCGCCCGTGGCCCTGTGGAGCGGGGCTGGAGGAGCGTGGCCGGCGGAGGCCACACCAGAGGTGTGCGCTCGCGGCGGAGGCCACACCAGATGCACGCGTTCGCGACGGAGGCGCTCGTCCTACTCTTCTAAGCCTCGCCCGCGTCCATGGCCGACGTCGGTGGGCTCGCCTCACTGGACGGCGTAGTAGGGCCAGCGGAGCATGGCCGCGGGGAGCTCCCGCTCGCGCCCCACGCTCCGGCCGACGGAGGCGCGCGCTCGTGGCGGCAGTCGTCCGACTCTGCTTCGGCCTCGCCCGTATCCATGGGCGGCGTCGGTGGTCTCGCCCTCACTGGACGGCGAAGCGGGGACGCAGCGGAGCTCCAGCTTGCGCCCCGGCCGGCAGAGGCGCGTGCTAGCGGCGGAAGGCGCCCGCCCGACCATGCTCCGGCCTCGCTCGCGTCCACGGTCGACATCGGTGGCGCGCGCTCACGGCGGAGATGCCCCGCCCGGCTCTGCTCCGGCCTCGCCTCCGCCCGTGGCAATGGATGAAACCCGAACAACGCTCTCAGTGCAGTGTCGTCCCTGTTTCCAACCTTTTGGAAACTGTGCTCAAACGTTTCATGGGGATGAAACGATTTTCTTCTCTCTCCTCATAGTTTCATGTAAGCTGATGTGATATCCTATTTAAGATGCATGACATCTCTCATGAAACTTATTAAAACTAGCCTAAGTCACTTTAGCATGAGACCCATAAATAAATAGAAATTAAGCTACGCTAACGTGCAACCCAACAATTAGCATGGATTAATTTGATGATATGGAAACAATAGAGAAGTGGGGCATTGGCAGACCAAGGCCCGGCGACTTAGGATTAATTTAATTTTTTTATATCTATTTTACTATGTATGATACTCCCTTCGTCCACAAAAGAATAGATTTCTGGGTTTGTTTTAAGTCAAATTTTTTAAACTTTGACCAAATTTCTAGAATAAAATATTAAATGTTATAGTATCAAATTAGTATCATTAGATTTATCTAAGAACATATTTTTGTATGGTGCTCATTTTAAGTCATAGGTGTTGTTGTATTTTTCTATAAAGTTAATCAAAGTTAAAAAAGTTTGACTGACACGGATTCTAGGAATTGATTCTTTCGTGGACGGAGGGAGTATATCTTATGTTTAGATAAATAGCAAACTTGATGTAAAAAAATTAAAATAACTTATAATTTAGTATCGATGAAATAGGACGAGGCTAAAATGCAACAAGGTGCATTTGTTGTAGCAAATGCACATACCCTCCGCAACCTAGGCTCCCGCGCTCGCCCTGTGTCCCGCTCCCCGCATGCAGAGAATATTTTTTTGTTTCAGATCGATAAAAATACAATATCTCCTAAACCGTTTGCATCAGGTTGTTGAAAAAAAGTGCTTAACAAAACGAGATCCAACAAGACTATATTTGATGAATTTTTTTTTAAGTATGTAATTGCAACTTCAATGTACTATGAGTTGCCATCATGATTACGACACAATTGTAACTTGGCGGAAGTAGTTGCAACAGATCTGATCCAGTGTAATTGGACCTGATGTAGTTGCAACCTGACGTGACACAATTACAACTAGAGTCGAGTCAGTTGCAACTGTGCAACAGTTGCAAAACTGACGCGATCCAACTATAACTAGAGTCGGCCCAGTTGCAACTAGACAATAACCAATTGTAATCTGACGCAATCCAATTACAACTAGAGTCAGACCATTTGTAACTAGGCAAGAAACAGTTGCAACCTGACGCGATCCAACTACAAATAGAGTTGGGTCAGAAACCAATTGCAACTGGACAAGAAACTAGTTGTAATAATCAGGGTGAGTGCATTCTTTATAGAAAGTGCACCCAGATGTATAATAGATATACAATGTATGTATGTATATAATTACATAGCCTATGTAGTGAAGATTAGGCCTAATCTATTACTTCGCCCCTAAACCGTCCGGACTTGGTTCTGGGTCCGCTACTGGAGGCGTATGGCTTCCCGCCGGCTGCCTTGTTCCATGAACGCTGCTGACGCGGCCACGTGGGCAAGAGCAGGTCAGCTCCGGCCAGTGCAAGAGGGCGATGCCCGACCAGGACGCCATGAAGATGCAGCTTGTTTCTCTGATTTGAGCTTGGCAATGGTGGATGTAGCTATGTATACGCGACGATGGCGTGCTGGTGTTCTGACGCGGTGTTCCATGTGGGCGCGCAAACGAAGACAACGACCAGCGGTGGGAAGGCAAATCGGCAGTAAGGAACTATGTCGAGGGCACGCACACGCCAAGGGAGGAAGCACTGCGTACTGAGGACGACCACACCACAGCAGCCAGCAGTCTCAGAGTTAAGAGATAGAGATGGAGTCGGGGAAAGGAAAGATACAGACGGATGCGGTGCCCCATCCCCTGCGATATTTTACTCTTCGGTTATGCTGTGAAGGCTCGGCTGCCAAGAATAGGACGCCGAGTTACCCGGCGAGGCGCCTCGCCGTCGCCGCCTTCCCGGCGACCCTCTACCGGGCGCCTTCTTCCCGCTCTCCTTGTTGGTTTCTTTCATGTCTAGCTTCCTCACCGTCTCGGCTTTGCCGCTGTGGCCGACGCCCTCACGTGGCTTCTGCGACTGCGCCTGGGCTCCGCCGCCGCTGCCACCCACAAGGCACCGGAACCACCTCCTGCCGCCGACCTTGTACCCCCTTTCTCTGGCGAGGTGCCGCTTCAGCGTCACGGCTTCGCTACTGCCGCCGCCGCGGGCGGCGGATGAGGTTGAGGCGGCCGCGGAGTACTTCTGCAGCCTCCGCACGGTGCGGCAAGGCACGACGTAGTACTTGTGCCCGAGCTGAAGGACGTCGTCCGGCGCGGCGACCGCGCCCGCAGGCTCCCGGAACACGTCGGGCCGCGCCACGCAGAACCGCGGGTGCCGCGTCATCACGTCCGCGGCCAGCGTTGGGCGGTCCAGCAGCTCGACGTGGCCACCAGGGAACACCAGCTTCACGTGCTGGCCCCGCTCCGCCTTCCTGGAGGAGGAGGAGCAGCTGAACCACGTCGTCATGGTCGTCGGTCGTCGCCGCCCTGGCTTGGCTCGCGAGCTCGCTTCGTGCGTCCAAGAAGACGGCCGGTGCTTAATTTTATAGGCGGGTTCATTCGTCGTGCGTGACGAGATGATCGTTGGTTTTAGTATCTGTCATTCTGTCGTGCGAGTGTGAGCTGGTGGATGGAGCAAGATGGCGAAGGAATCCATCGTGGTTGCCATCATTATCGGTTTGTGCTTTTGTTGTTTGGTGGCGTTGCGTCTTGGACTCTGGTGAGCTTGTCTCCATAATTTGACGATGGTTGCAAGGCCGGAGCTTCAATTCTGAGTTACCCAAGTCACAATGCTTGGGGTGTAATACCTCATTGATGCTGAGTATTTGGCTCTAATCATTGTTATACAGAGAATAGTAGTTGATGACAGACAAAAAAAATAGTATATATAAACCTAACCTGACGAAGGCCGTCCATTAATCAATTGCTTGGGAATTTGCATTATATTAGTATTATACTACTTCATCAACTCGCACGGGCTAAAATGTCATAACACATAATCATTAATTACTGTTTAATATACCTTGAATTATATATAAAAAATTAATATTAAACATCATGTTTTTCACTTTGTCAATTTTCTAACACAATAGATATATAGTCTTTATCAAATTGTGACAATCAATCAATCATATTAATTCCTAAACATTAGCATAAACTATGGTGGCCCTTGTCCTGTTCGACTAATGGTTTCTGCTGCTGATAATAAGCTGATTCACACTACTACACAAATCTTAATGGAGGCGGTCGTTTTTACTTAATGGAGGCGGGCAAACACGACCGCCTCCAATGGAAGGCAGGCGGTCACCCGGCCCGCCTCCGTTAATTGTATTAATGGAGGCGGACGTCATAACCTGCCCGCCTCTGTTAATGGATTATTTTTTTTTAAAAAGCCCGGAGCCCATCGGCGAGCCCGTTTTGGAGCTCGTCGGCGAGCTCGTCTGTTCCGCGCGGCCGCAGCGCCGCCGCATCCTCGCGACCCACCAACACGAGCTATATCTGACATCCCCGCGCCGAGCATCCGCCGGATCTGGTGTTCCCGCTCCGAACCGTCGCCGCCGCCGCCGCCGCCACCGTCTAGTTAGCCGTCGTCGCCGAGGTAGCCGAGGCAGTCGCTTCGAACCGAGCCCGTCGGCGAGCTCGCCTGTTCCGCGCGGCCCAAGCGCCGCCGCATCCTCACGGCCCGCCAGCGCGAGCTGTATCCGACATCCCCGCGTTGAGCATCTGCCGGATTTGGCGTTCCCGCACTGAACCGTCGCCGCCGCCGCCGTCGAGTTAGCCGTCGTTGCCGAGGTAGCCGCCGCCTCCGAAGTAGCCGAGGCCGCCGCTCCGAACCGTCGTCGTCGCCGCCGAGGTAGCCGAGGCTGCCGCTCCGAACCGTACGCACCAGCGAGGGAGGCTGCACTGGCCGGCGAGAGAGGAGAGAGTGGACGGAGGGAGAGAGAGGGAGAGCCGCCGCCGTCTTCTGAGAGAGAAAAGACAGAGTCGTTGCTCGGGTGTGAGACTCCCGAACCCTATGTGATGCTTATATACGTGGAATCCATTAATGGAGGCGGACATCGTAATATGTCTGCCTCCGTTAACGGAGGCAGACACTATGTGATGCTTATATACGTGGAATCCATTAATGGAGGCGGACATCGTAATATGTCTGCCTCCGTTAACGGAGGCGGACACCTTAATACAATCGCCTCCATTAATCATCTATTAACGGAGGCAGACACCTTAATGCGACCGCCTCTATTAATCGATTAATGGAGACAGGCACGTTATAATGTCCACCTCCATTAATCATCTATTAACGGAGATGGACATTATAACGTGCCCGCCTCCATTAATCGATTAATGGAGGCGGGCACGTTATAATGTCCATCTCCGTTAATAGATGATTAATGGACATTGTCCGCCTCCATTAATCTTTAACGGAGGCGGGCGTTTGGGCGTCGACGAGACGCTGGCTTGGCAGTCAATAATGGAGGCGGGCCAAAAAAATGTCCGTCTCCAATCATGAAATCACACCGTCTCCTAAAAGAAATCTTGTACTAATGTCATGTTATTTTGTTACGAGAGAAAAACCACTGTACCATGGCGGATAAGTTATGCTGATAAGTTCAAGCACATATCTTCTGATGTCATGAATCTAAAATAAATTCCTAATATTAAATTGCACATTTTTCACTTTTTTATTTTCCAACACAATAGACTCAACAAGAGAACAACTACAATGTTGTCTCTATCTAGTTATGATCAATGTGTAAATTACTAATCTATATATTTTTCCAATAGATTTTCCTTTTGCATGGCATCGTTGTGACTCTGTGTAACTTCAATATAAATTTAGTTGAAGCATTATATAAAAAATAAAAGATTAAACTATGGTGGCTCTTACTGCATCCCATATCTTTTGATGCCTGTGTGTGTGTTTGAAATCTAATCTTATTAATTACTACAAAATTTTTATTCTCATACTAAGTTAAAAATACCTATTGTATCTTTATGAACTCTCCTTTTGTAATTTTAAAATAAGGATTATATGTTGTAAAGTGCAATGACTTAAACAATCGTTTATAGCGTGCACCACATCACTCAAAATTGAGAGTAGAGCTTGAAGCGAGATCTAGAATGGTGTAAACCTAGAAAAATATTAACATTTAGTTATATAATGATTGTTTACTCTAAAATAATCCCAAGGATCAGGAATAAATATAGGGTACATATGGTCCGCACTACTCCCAGTACTCAAGATGCGTTTAAATTTATTTATCAAGAAATTATATGTACAATATTGGTTATACATGAATATAGTTAACATTTTAGTTAAAATGTACTTCTTCCATTACACGTTACAAATTTTCTGACTTTTCTAGGTGATAGCTTTTGCTATGTATTTTGATATACACTTTGTCTTATCTAGAAAAGTAAAAATTTATTAAATTATGTCTTTGTTAATAATATAGTTTTAAATAATGTGTAGTGTCAATAGTATATGAGTTGTTAGGAAAATATTTTTCATAGTTTCTAGAATAAATTCATCTCTCAAGTATGCATATGTACTTGATATGTACGACGACGTATTATGTATATTCACTTCAATAGAGTTCTAACATATTAATATTAATAGAGTTGGGCAACCTAGAAACATATATGTGCTTTATGGTAATTTTAATATTTGTTGTAATAGAAGATGATAACTTAGATGGAGATTTGAGGGGCTCTTTCAGGCTTTCAAACAATGACAAAAATGGTACTTTAGATGTAGATTTAAGTGGTTATAATAGATTATCTCTCATAATAGCAGATGGGTAATTAGAATTATATTTAGGTTCACTTTAGATCGTTTTTAGTACTGGGTAATATAAACATAGATTCATTGACTTCTTTAACTGTTTTACACAATCACAGAGGTGAGTCACTATTAGAAAAATACTATAGATTCTAATGGCTATTATATAATTATAGTGGTAATAGACTCTACTGACTTGATGACCTTACATTTTTGTTTTTAGAAGATTTTTAAGATATTATTTAGTTGAAATCTAATCATAAGTTACATAAGTTCTTGTTGCATCTGTTTCTATAACATCATAAATCAATATTTTAGCTTTCCATTTTTAATCTAGTTGTTGGAACTCTTTAACCACAAGTTAAGTTAAACCACTAATGCTTATTGTATGTTTTTGTTCAAAATTTTCTTTTAATTTATTTTAGAAGAGGTGTTAGGCCCTAGGCTACTTTCTTATTAACTACAATGCACATAGCCGATGAATTTGTCTCGGATTTGAGAGCATCAGTCCTCTTAGGGTAAATTTGTTTAATATACGACTTTATATAGTACCAGTAATCTTAGAAGAACTACTAAATTTTTAATTTTTTCATATACAAAAGCTCCACTTTAGGTTGTATCCCAACAACTCATACAATGATGCAATAGTGGCCCTATAGTCCTCAATTTTAGCTTATATAAAACAGTTGTTTCAAGAAACAATAAGAGTAAAATACAAATCCGGTCCCTAAACTTTTCACGGGGTGTCACCCCGGACACCCCGGTCCATAAACTTCTAAAGTGTGTCATTAGCGTGCCTAAACTCGATTTGGGTCTCAGATTAGCTCTTTATGGGTCTTGGGCTGTTTGATATTAGCAGAAGACCCCCCTATCATTAGTCTGTTTCAAAGAGCATTACTTCCCGAATTACTGATCAAAGCACGCTGATAAAAAACTATCATTGGTTAGCCTGACAAGTAGAGCCTGACCACATGAAGAACAGCTGGTTAGCCTGATGAGCAGAACCTGAACACATGAAGAGCAGAGCCCGAACTGAATATAGAGTACGCACTGCCATCAGTAAAAAAAAAAACATCCGACCAGACATTGAACTGGGTATATGACAGTGAACTTTCATAGAGATAAACGTATATAGCATCTCGCAATTCAACATCGGGCATGTAAATAATCAGCAGAATATCAACATTATTTAGACGAAAATCACAGCAAATTTCATAGAGATAAACGTCATATATTCCAATACTTAACAGCTGACACATAATTGAACCAAAGGTAAAATCCTAACACAATGCATACACATAAAGAGTACTCCAGACAAATAGTAGGCAGTGACTACACAATGTCACCATGTCCTTCCTCTTGCACTTGGGAATCTACATACACTTGGGAAGCTTTTTTGGAGGATCTTCATGATGATGTCTTTGTCTTCTTGGAAGAAGTCTTTGCAATCGTAGATGATCTCTTCTTGGATAATACAACCCTGCCTGCAACTGTGCTTGTGGTCAGTGGAGTTGGCCTTTGCACCGGTGTAACACCCCTGGTGTTTAAAACTTAATTAAAATTTGATCATGTCATCATATGCATTAATCATCATCCAATTGATTGAGAACCTTGCTATGCATTGAACTAAAATAAGTTTATTGGTTTGTGTTTGGCTCAGCTATGGGAATGCTTGTCATGATTTCAATTTCAAACTTTCAAATTTTATTCCAAACCCTAGTTTCTAAAGGGGATGGATCAAACCCTAAACATGATTTTAAAAATCTAAAAAGAATTTGCATATTGTTGTTAAAGCAAAGTTGTAGAGCTCTATTTCAATTGCAAATGTTGTGTTTAGAGTTTTTCAAGTGTTATTCAATTTTCTTGAGTAATTGAAAAGGGGTAATTCTTTTAAAGAGGGTTTCAAATTTCAAAAATACATTTTCATTTATAGGCCGAATTTGAAAAAGTGCATATTGTCAAAGTTGTAGATCATGAAATTTTGAGCAACTTTGGTATTCAAAGTTTTTCATGAAAACCCTTGGAAGCTTGAGCAATTTGCAAATTAGTACTAAGGGCAGTTCAGTCAATTCATTGAACACCTGCATGTCGAGCTGGTTCATGGCGTCGACACCTGGCCGGCCACTTGCCGACGCCACCGCGCGCCTCCTGGCTTGGACAAGCGTTGCATCAGGTGCGTGGCAACGCCACGGCCTCGTTGCCGTCTTCAAAACGGGACGCCGTTCACCCTTCTCTCCCTTTCCACGCCGTGCCCTCGCTCTGCTCTGCTCCGCCGCGAGCGCATCCCGCATCGACGAGCTCTCCCGAGCTCGTTATCCACTTCCAAGTCTCCAATCCACCGCCAATGTCTTCGCACTGACCTTGCACACCTCCCTCGTAATCTGGTTGAAGCCGTTGTCGTTCGTCCGGTGCGACTCCGTCTTCCCTGTCTCCGGCGAACGCGCCACCGCTCTGGTTCGCGGTCAACCCGGCTATCCAGGAGCCGCATTGTCATTTTCTTTCTCGTTTCATCTTGTTCGTTTGTCGCGGATCCTCGTCGGTTTTGCCTTTTGTTCTTTGGTGAACCGCAGCTCCAGGAACACCGATGTTGCCACTCTGTGCACCGCTTCCGCCGACACTGTCTCAGCTTCATCTTCTTCCTCTCTGACCGAGTTAGCAAGCGCCTCGCAACCAGGGTGAGCTTCTAATGCTTGTAGGGTAGATGGTTGTCGCCAATTTTGGCCGGTTGGCTGAGTTCGTTTGCTCCGACGTGTTTTGCGCCGCCGCGTCGGTGCTCACCGCCGTGAGAGCTCGGTGGTCGATCTTTTCTTCAATTAGTTGTTGCGCTAGCTTTGCCTAGCCTTGCTGTGTATCGTTTGGGGGTTGGTTGTTCGAGCGGATGCTTGTTTTGTCTGGCGCAAGAAGCGCAGATCTTCGCTGTCCGCCATGGTCGTCGACGAGGTTTCTCCGTTATCGTTTCGTCTCGTTTTTCGGCTGCTTCGAGTGCGCGTTGTCTTCCTGAGTCCGTTGAAGCGCTTGGTTGAGCCTGAAATGGCCTGTGGTCGCCGGCACGCGTGCGACCGAGCTCGAGCCGCCGCGGTTGTCGTCGGCGAGGTCGATGCGACGGATAGTTTGTGTCATGTTGCACCTCGTTGGGTTCGGGTGAAGCGGGGATGTCGATGCGAAGGTCGGTTGAGTCGTTTGGTCGCCGACATCGACGCACCGCCGATTTCTTTGGTCATCGGCGCCGCCGCAGCGGTTGGGGTTGGCGCTGACAGGCCGGACCCGCCTATCAGTCGTATAGAGTTAGGTTTTGTGTATTTCTCTATTTTGAACAGTACTGCTTTTTGCTATTTTTGTATGTTTATTTCTGTGCATGTTTAAATTTTGCAAAAAATTGTGTATGCTCTCTAAGATGTGTAGTATTTAAGAAAAATTTAACATGTGCATGTTCAGTACTTTGTTAATCATGTAAAAATGCTCAAAGTAATTGAAAAATGACTTTTCCATGATTTTTCATGCTCTGTATGTTGCTCCAAAAATTATGAAATTTTTTGTGTAACCTTTATACACTTATACCTTGTTTTATAAAAAGTTTGGGAATTTTTGGATGAACTATTATACGTGGTCATTTGTATAATTAATAATAAAATGATTAGTAACCCTAATGACTTTAGGTTTTGAGTGGATTTGGATTGTTTGATGCAAATGGTCATCTGTCCAGTGACAACCACAGTATGGACATGCTTGATGTAGTGTTGTTTGCTCAGTTCTATTGGATATAATTATTAAACTTGATAATTAGTTTAATTAAATTGCTTTATGCTCTAATTTAGTTTAATTTCATGAAGGTAAGTTGTACTCAAGGTCGTTAATCTGTTGTTCACCTCTTAAGTACATGTTGTGTGTTGCAAAGCATCATGTTTACTATTTCGGGCATCATCTAAGCATGACATATTATAGTGTAGATTGTTCATTGGTTGAGTTGGATAATCCCTCTAGTGAAGGGGTTTTCTCTCTTGTTGAATCTGAGCCAGAACTTGTGTATCCCTCCAACCAAAGCAAGCCTCGGTGCATTCAAACCCTTCCTTGTATTTAAAATGATTATTTTAAATACACTTATGGTTATTATAATGCATTGTATTACTTTATTAAATTCCTACCTGTTGCATGACCTTTATCCTTGTGATATTGAATCCTTTACCTTGATACTTGTTTAAAGATGCAAATTTTTGCTAAAATGCTTAGTATGCTTAGAACTTTTATAGTAGGTGATTTCCGGTCACCTACGCATAGCGAATTGCATTGGCAAAGGATTATGTTCTTTTGAAAAAGGTATGTTGTTGGAAGTAATAACTTGAGACCGGGCGGACACGGTGTTTGGGAGCCATCAGTGGTGACTGGTGAGCGGGTTCTTTCCGCCTGTGTCGATTAGGAACCGTCCGTTGTAGTAGTCCAAGAGTTGTGACTTTGGAGTACTTATCACATACTTTGGGAAGCTGGACTCTGGTTAATCCAGTCTAAAGGACGGTTAACCCGCACTGGGAGTGGAGATGACGAGAGTAGTGTGTACCCTCCAAGTTTAACGAACTAGATGGAGGTATACTGTGCTCTCGGGTGGCAGGACCCCATTCTCGGATGGAGGATCCAGGGAAAAGTTGTCATATGTGTGCTTTAGTGCTGTATATGTCATGTGATTGGGAAGCCCCAGCTGGGTTTAACCGGTTCGAATCGTCGTATTCCTCGGATACGGAAATATAACCCTGTCCTCTACCGCGTAGTAATACACTTAAACTGGATATTTGATGGATCCTTTCATGGATGGTTTATTACCTTATTATCGATTATACATTTAGATCGGTACTCGAGTAATCTTATGAATAACTTAAATGAATTTCAATTCTTTTATAAATGCTCATTTATGCAAAATACTTGATTCTTGCAAACCACACCTTGAATCCTATGACTTGCATATCGTTCGTCCACCAAATATTTTTCTTTTGTCGGATAAGTCTTGTTGAGTACCCCGTACTCAGGGTTTGTTAACCCCTGTTGCAGATGAGGGCCACAACCCGGTTTGTGTGACTTCGTGCTGCATGACCGTGGTCACTATGGATGAAGATGAAGAATAAACTATCTTTACTTGGCTCTTGGGCAAGAGTACCTCGGTTGTTTGTCTAAACTCTATCAACAACTTGATGTAATAATATCGTATGACACTAGGTTATGTTCCAAAAACTTATGGTTTGTAATATGACTTCAAAATTTCCGCTACTTTGATGTAAATTAAATTATTGTATTACTTCTGCAATGTTTGTGATGAGGATGATCCTCTTCGGAAAGAGGTGAATGACCCGCTGTAAAGTGGCGACACTTGACGGATTGATTAAGACTTGGATCATTTGCTTTGGATTAAATCAGATGGACTGTTAATCCTGGCAAGTAGGCCCTGTCTTAAGAGGTTCTGTCACAGTTGGTATCAAAGGTCTCCTTATCACAGATCTTGCAGTTGTAAAGTTTTCGAAAATGTTTTGGAGCTTAAATTAAAATTTGATTGAAGTCTAAAAATTTCTTTAACTTATCTCTTCTCTTATTCAAAATAATAGGAGAGTAGTTCTTAGGGATATCATGCTAGTGGTATGAATATGGTTTAATTATATGCCCTATATATATGTGTTATGTAAATATTATCGTATTCGTCGGGACATATCATGCATCATATCATACAACTTGGGATGGGTTTAAAATTTTGTTCTTAATTAATTAAAATTTATCATGTTACTTATTTGCCTCTTTTAAAATCTTTTCTATAGGATGGCCAGGACTAAGTGCACCGCTCGCAAGTTCTCCGGATCGCGGGGCATCCCTCGCTACAGGCTGGCGTCACGTGGGGACGACGGTGAGAGCAGCCAGCAGGGTGCTAATCGCAGGGCCCGTCGCAAGGCAAAGATCGAGTACCTGAGGACCGAGCTGGGCCGGATGAAGGCGAACAGGGACGAGTTTGCTGGCAGGACTTACACCCTGGAGGACAAGGTTGAGGCGATGGAGGCCGAGCTGCAGGAGTGTCAGGAGCAGTTGGCAGCGAAGGAGGCACAACTGACAGAGAAGGAGGAGCAGTTGGCAGAGAAGGGGACTGAGGTGATTTTCGCCGAGGGTCTCATGTACCAGTTTCTGGGGGAGAGAAATGAAGCCTGGGACCGAGAGCAAACTTTGACCAACATGTACCTCCACTTGGGGCACTATGCTGGCAACCTTGAGGTGTACAACAATGTGCTCCATGAGGAGGTTCACCACCTCACCAACATGCTGAACCCGGAGTACCAACAGCAGGCCATGGCAGAGGACCTTGGAGACCTGGTTCAGGCAGACCTGTCCTTTGCAGACGAGTTCTTTGCACCTGCTCCTGAGGGCCAGGGCGGAGTTGCACCAGAGCCAGTGGTGATCGTCGAGGATGAGCAGGAGGTGGAGGTTGTAGTCCTTATTGACAACGAGTAGATCATGTATCACCTAGCTATCTAGTTTGGATGCGAGTAGTGAATCTGTAATATAATCTACCTTTATCGCTTTCAGAACTCTTTAGTTATCAGCACTTTTATGTTATGCTTGGTCATGTAATATAAGTTGTGCACCTTGGTACTTTTATGCTTGTGTTTCAATAAAAGTATGTTTGTGCAAACAGATGGCTGAACATAACAATGCTGGGGCACATGATGGGAACGTTCCTGATCCACTCCCTGCACCACCAACCTTGGCACAAGCTTTAGGTGTGTTGATCACGGTGTCTGCTGACAATGCTCACCTCTTGCGCGAGATAGCCCAGAATAATCAGCAAGGGGGCAATGGGAATCGTGGTCGCAATAATCAGGAGACTACTTATGTGGATTTCATTGACACGCGCCCTCCGGTTTTCACCAAGGCGGATGAGCCTCTGAAAGCTGATGATTGGCTTCGCACCATGGAGCAGAAGTTTGAGCTTATCAATTGCACAGAGGTGCAGAAGCTAGTCTTTGCAGCTCAGCAGCTTCGTGGGGCAGCAGGATCTTGGTGGACGACTTTCTCTGCCAAGCAACCAGAGGGTCATCGTGCTAGTTGGACGGAATTTCATGCACACTATATTCCTGATGGTGTCATGGAGTCTAAGTTGGAAGAGTTCCTAAGTTTGAAACAAGGAGATTCCACTGTCATGCAGTATGTGGGCAAGTTCAATCACCTTTCTCAGTATGCTGTTGAACATGTCAGCACAAATGCGAAGAAGAAGAGGTGGTTTCTCAGGGGGTCTCAACTAAGTTGCACACTATGCTCAATCATAATCCTAATGCTACCTATCATGAGGTGGTGAGCATGTCTATCTCTGCTGAGAATTCGTTGCGCATCCATAGGGAGGCCAAGAAGAAGAAAGTTGTTACGGGGTCTTCTAGTGGTGGTCAGAAGAGGCAGAAGATTATCTACCACCCTCAGAACCACCATCGCTTTCAGTATCGTCCTCCTCAGTAGCAACAGTCTGGCCAGCAGTTCTCTGGGGGTTCTCAATACCCTAGGCAGAATGCTGGCCTGAACAATCAAGTGGTTGCCAAGCAAACCAGCAATGCCTGTTTCAACTGTGGAAAAGTGGGGCATTATTCTAATGTGTGTCCTCTTCCGAAGCAGTACAATCAGAAGTTTGCTGGGAATCAGCAACAGTAGAAGCAGGGTGGCAATGCTGGGAATCAGAAGAATAAAAATGAACAGAAGACTGGGCGGGTGTTTCATGCCCAGGGTGAAGGAATGCCAGAAGGAGAACCCGTGTTGCAGGGTACGTTTCCTATCAACGACCATCCTGCAGTTATTCTCTTTGATTCTGGTGCATCGCGTTCCTTCATTGATAAGTCATTTGTGCTCAAGCATAGTATTCCTTTGTCTGAGTTAAAATGGACTTTCATGTGCAAACACCGGGTGATCGTATCTCAACTAGAGAGTTGGTATATAAAGTATCTTTGAGTCTGGGTGGGCATATCTTTCCCATGACCATGGTAGTACTTCCAAACCAGGGTTTAGATGTGATCCTGGGGATGAATTGGTTGCAGCAGCACAAAGTTGTGATCGATGTGTTAAACAGAACTATCAAGGTAAATGTGCCAGCTAGTAAATCTCAGCTCTTGATTTAGCTTTCTGTGCCAAAAAGGGAAGTAGGAAGAGTCTGTGCTACAACTGCAGTTGGGGTACATGATATTCCAGTAGTGCACGAGTTTCCAGAGTTCTTTCCTGATGACTTACCTGGCTTACCTCCTGATAGAGATGTTGAGTTTTCTATAGAGCTAAAGCCTGGCACAACGCCTATCTCTAGAAGGGCCTATCGAATGCCTCCCAAAGAGCTAGCAGAATTGAAGACTCAGTTGAATGAGTTGCTCGATAAAGGTTTTATTCGACCTAGTTCATCGCCATGGGGTTGTCCTGCCATTTTCGTGAAGAAGAAGGATCATACTCTCCGTATGTGCGTTGACTATCGTCCCTTGAATGAGGTGACCATCAAGAATTAGTATCCCTTGACGCGGATTGATCTTCTCTTTGATCAGCTCGCTGTAGCCACAGTGTTTTCCAAGATTGACCTGCGGTCGGGGTACCACCAGATCAAGATACGACCCGAAGATATCCCCAAGACGGCGTTTACCACTAGATATGGGCTTTATGAATATCTGGTAATGTCGTTTGGTTTGACCAATGCACCGACATACTTCATGTATTTAATGAACTCAGTGTTCATGCTGGAGCTAGACAAGTTCGTTGTCGTCTTCATTGATGATATACTCATCTATTCCAAGAATGAAAAAGAGCACGCCTGTCATCTTAGGATCATCCTAACTCAGTTGCGAGAGCATCAACTTTATGCTAAGTTCAGCAAATGTGAGTTTTGGTTTAAATAAGTACAATTCTTAGGACATGTTCTATCCAACGGAGGAGTGGCAGTTGATCCTAGTAAGGTGAAGGATATCCTGGATTGGAAGCCACACGATAGTCCATCAAGTCCGAAGTTTCCTCGGTATGGTTGGTTATTATCATCGGTTTATTCCAGACTTCTCTCGAGTCTCGAAGCCCATTACTAGTCTATTGAAGAACCAGACCAAGTTCGTGTGGTCTGATGAGTGCGATGAAGATTTTCATACCTTGAAGAAGTTAATAACTACGACTTCAGTATTAGCTCAACCTAATATTGAAAATCCCTTCGATATATATTGCGATGCGTCCGATATCGGTATCGGATGTGTCTTAATGCAAGAAGGAAGAGTCATTGCTTATGCTTCTAGGAAGTTGAAGAGACATGAAGAGAACTATCCAACTCATGATCTGGAATTAGCGGCAGTTGTCCATGCTTTGAAGATCTGGCGGCATTATCTTTTGGGCAACCTTTGCCACATCTATACTGATCATAAGAGTTTGAAGTATATATTCACTTAGTCTGAATTGAATATGAGGCAGAGAAGATGGTTGGAGCTTATTAAAGATTATGATCTTGAAGTGCATTACCATCCGGGCAAAGCGAATGTTGTAGCTGATGCCTTAAGCCGTAAGGGCAGTTGCAACTGTCTGCGCCTAAAAATGATGAATTCCACTCTTTGTTATGAGTTAGAAAAGTTAGACATATCCATGGTGCAGCATAGCAGTCTAGCTAATATCTCGGTGGAACCCAGCATTCGAGATCAAATTATCGAAGCCCAGAAGACCAATAAAGGCATCTCATATCTTAAAGCAAATGTGAAATCTGGGACACCTACCTGTTTTAAGTTAGATGAATCCGATGTACTTTGGTTCAAAGATCGTCTTGTGGTACCCAAAGTTCCCGAGTTACGGCAAACTATTCTTGATGAAGCTCATACTTCTTGTTTGTCTATCCATCCTAGAAGCAACAAGATGTACCAGGATTTAAAAAAGAAAGTTTTGGTGGACAAAGATGAAAATTGAGATAGCCAGCTATGTGGCTAAGTGTGACACTTGTCAGAAAGTGAAAGCGGTATGTTTGAAACCTAGAGGTCAGCTTCAACCCTTGCCAGTTCCAGTTTGGAAGTGGGAAGATATCAGTATGGATTTTATAGTAGATTTACCTACCACATCCAACGATTATGATTCTATTTGGGTTATTGTTGACCGACTTACCAAATCTGCACATTTTCTACTAGTGAAAACAAAACAGCCTACGGCTGCTTATGCCAAAATGTTCTTGGCAAGAATAGTAAGCCTTCATGGTATTCCCAAGACCATAATATCCGATCGTGGAACTCAGTTTGTCTCAGCTTTTTGGAGACATTTTCATGAGTCACTGGGTACTAAGCTCATGTATAGCACCGCGTATCACCCGCAAACCGATGGTCAAACAAAATGAGTAAATCAGATTCTTGAAGACCTGTTGCGGTGTTGTGTTCTTAACTTTGCTGAGAAGTGGGATGAATGCTTACCTTTGACAGAGTTCTCTTATAACAATAGTTACCAGCAGAGCATAAAAATGTCACCATTTGAAGCTTTGTATGGTCGAGGTTGCAGAACTCCTCTTAATTGGTCGGAACCTAGAGAACGTGAGTTCTTTGGTGTTGACGTAGTTAAGGAAGCCGAAGATAAAGTTAAGCAGATTCGCATCAATCTTGAAGTAGCTCAGTCAAGACAAAAGAGCTATGCTGACAAAAGAAGAAGGCCACTTCAATACCAACCAGGTGATCATGTGTATCTAAAATTCTCATCTATGAAAGGAATCTCTCGGTTTGGGGTGAAAGGAAAACTAGCACCTCGCTATGTCGGTCCATTTCTAGTTCTGGAACACATTGGCAAAGTGGCTTATCGTTTAAAGTTTCCTGACATTCTATCAGCAGTGCATGATGTGTTTCACGTATCTCAATTGAAGAAGTGTCTTCAAGTTAAGGATACGGTTGTTGAAGTTGAAGGAGTGCAATTAGAACCTGATGTGACATACTCTGAGTATCCTGTAAAGGTTCTTGATCGAAAAGATCGAATTACTCGTCGCAAGACCATCAAGTTCTACAAGTTTCAATGGAATCAGCACTCAGAAGAAGAAGCTACTTGGGAATCTGAAGATTATCTTTTAGAAAACTTCCCAGAATTTTATGCTTCTATAGTTTGAGCTGTTTGTAAGACCTGGTCATAGTTGTAATATGAGAAATGATAAATAGAAGGTGTTTGACACATTTCCTTTTCCATTACTTTGTTTACACTCCAAAATCTCGGGACGAGATTTCTTTAAGGGGGAAGGGTTGTAACACCCCTAGTGTTTAAAACTTAATTAAAATTTGATCATGTCATCATATGCATTAATCATCATCCAATTGATTGAGAACCTTGCTATGCATTGAACTAAAATAAGTTTATTGGTTTGTGTTTAGCTCAGCTATGGGAATGCTTGTCATGATTTCAATTTCAAACTTTCAAATTTTATTCAAAACCCTAGTTTCTAAAGGGGATGGATCAAACCCTAAACATGATTTTAAAAATCTAAAAAGAATTTGCATATTGTTGTTAAAGCAAAGTTGTAGAGCTCTGTTTCAAATGCAAATGTTGTGTTTAGAGTTTTTCAAGTGTTATTCAATTTTCTTGAGTAATTGAAAAGGGGGTAATTCTTTTAAAAGAGGGTTTCAAATTTCAAAAATACATTTTCATTTACAGGCCGAATTTGAAAAAGTGCATATTGTCAAAGTTGTAGATCATGAAATTTTGAGCAACTTTGGTATTCAAAGTTTTTCATGGAAACCCTTGGAAGCTTGAGCAATTTGCAAATTAATAGTTCAGTCAATTCATCGAACACCTGCATGTCGAGCTAGTTCATGGCGCCGACACCTGGCCGGCCACCTGCCGATGCCACCGCGCGCCTCCTGGCTTGGACGAGCGTCGCATCAAGTGCGTGGCAACGCCACGGCCCGTTGCCATCTTCAAAACGGGACGCCGTTCACCCTTCTCTCCCTTTCCACGCCGTGCCCTCGCTCTGCTCTGCTCCGCCGCGAGCGCATCCCGCATCGACGAGTTCGCCTGAGCTCATTAGCCACTTCCAAGTCTCTAATCCACCGCCAATGTCTTCGCACTGACCTCGCACACCTCCCTCGTGAGCTGGTTGAAGCCATCGAGCCCTCGTTCATCCGGCGCGACTCCGTCTTCCCCGTCTCCGGTGAACGCGCCGCCGCTCTGGTTCACGGTCAACCCGGCTATCCAGGAGCCGCATTGTCATTTTCTTTCTCATTTCATCTTCTTTGTTTGTCGCTGATCCTTATCGGTTTCGCCTTTTGTTCTTTGGTGATCCGCAGCTCCAGGAACACCGACGTTGCCACTCTGTGCACCGCTTCCGCCGGCACTATCTCCGTTGACGGTAATTACGAGCTATTTTGGCACCATCAAAATACCGTCAACATCCTCATATTCAAAGGAAAACAAGAATAACATGAACATAATTTACCCAATAACTAGTTCCACATGTCCCATGACTATTTGAGTACAGGTAATGACAAATGGGGACTTTTGGGAGCTAGTGGGCCCACTTAGGGGGTCGGCCGACCACCCTATGGGGCCACTAGACTTCCCAAGCCCCCATGATCCAAGTAACACTCTCCAAAGCACTTTCTACCCCTTGGATCCAAGTGTGCTACCTCTCAATGGTTCTTGATCAAAGCACGAGGATCCATGGGCCCAACATGATATATTTCCAAGTATGGGAAATGTGCAAAATCCATACACCATCATGATGGGCATTACCTCTAAAAGCTACCTGCAAAAGATGAGCTCATTTGGCCACAAAAGACGGTCGGCCGACTGCACTTTGGGCCCAAATTCGGACAGCAGAATCCACACCTATCAAGGATGTCCCACGCCGAAGGGGAGGCCCATGGCTATCTAAATGAGGTCGGTCGACCACCAAGGTAGGTCCAGAGGCCACCCATAGGCCTCCTGACCAGTGGGGTCAGCTTCTAGAAGAAAGGGGTGGGCCCCACCTATCACAGGGCAGTTGGCCGACCACCCACCTGTGCCCAAAGTCTCCCCCGAGCTACCCACCGACTTCCTGCATGCCTCCATGCATCAACTTCATCTCCACCATTGATCTAAGGTGGTTACAATGACGGTTTGATCCTACGGTGGCTGATGGAGGTGGCGCGGATCGCTGACGCGGATCGCTGAGCTAGAAATAGCCCCCTAGGCCTTCACTCTCACTCATGCCTCATTGGAGAAACACTACTCCTTAGTCTCTTAGCGGAGCTCTCTAGTAGTGCTATGCTAGTTGGAAGAGAGTGAGGAGAGTCTGGAGGAGAGCTAGGCCTATCTGGCGTCTTCTCCGAGCTGTACCTCAGCGGATGTGAGTCTCTTGTAAGTTTATCTCTTGTAAGTGACTTCTTCCGAGTTCTTTATAGCATTTAGTATTCTACTTCTGACATATCTGTTATACATCTTTTCGTGCTTGTTCATCGCTTTACTTTAAGTAGAGTGCTTTAATCTTATGCAAGGGTTAAAGTAGTAAGAATAGTGTAGACGTGGTGTCTAGACTAGATCTTACCTTTGTAAACCGCTTATCGTGTGGATTGTTTGTGGATGCTAGTAGAAGCTGACAACTCTATCTAGCCTTTGTATTCCACCACGCGTGTCAGATAAGTTCTTAAAAGTTAGGGCTTCAATACAACATGATGGCGTGGTCCGGTTAGAGTTTTGCCCCTTTTCTGATCTATCCCATCACCTCCTGCAGGAGAAGGGCTGATAAAGCCAGTATAACCAGCTATACTTTGTTAGATATCTTTGCTATATCGAACCTCTCAACCCAGTTATCATAGTCTCCCTTGATCCATCATAGGACATATTCATATTCCTAGTTAACTCACTACTCGTTCCCTGTGGAAAATACGATACCTGGAATACACCCGGTGAAGTGCTACAACGGTATAATCTGTGCGCTTGCGGATTTATCCAATAGTCATAAGAAATACCAACAAGCATTTTTGGTGCCAGAGAATGGTAGCTGTTTTAACTAGAACCCTTTGGTCCTATTATCCTTGTTTGATTTAAACCTTTCCTTCCACATACACACTTATGGATCAAACACCTCTTTTCGAGTATGGTGCTCCAACGGGCACTAGGTTGGAGCCACCTAGTTCATCTCAGGCCATTTTGGACATTCCTTATGAGCTTCGCCCAAGCCTCATAAGGATGGTTCAGAACAAACCTTTTCCTGGGGACGAAGACGAAAATCCCTACACTCATCTACGTGACTTTGAACAATTGTGTTCATGTGTCCACATCCATGGGATGAGGCGAGGTACCCTTAAGTGGAAGCTATTTCCATTTTCTTTGATGGGAATAGCCAAACAATGGTACCTCGTAGATAACACAAATGGAGAATGGGGAAAGTTACAATCCAAATTCTGCCTAGCTTTCTTCCCCACCTCTCAAGTTGTTCGTCTTCGAAAAGAGGTCATCAACTTCTCACAAAAGGAGAAAGAACCTCTTGGTGCGGCATGGGCCCATCTCTTAGATCTAGCATCATCTGACCCTGATCTTGCTATAACCGAGCCAACATTGTTACAACACTTTTATGACGGTCTTAGCAAAGATTCTGCACAACTTCTTGACATGACTTCTAGGGGAGCCTTCCTGTGTTTACCCATTAGTGAAGGGAAGAGTCTTCTCATGAAGATTCTTGAAAACACCCCCTACATTAACGTTTATAATGAAGGACCCATAGAAGGAGAAAAACCATGCCCTAGAAAAGAAATCTCGATAGCCGAATCATGACCACTCCCATCCAAAGATTCTGCCATCGATCCTGAACCACAAATACCACAAATCTCGAAGGAAGAAGAAATCCAACATATAAAACATTCCTTCGAGTTTGAGGCTAACCGTTCATATGATCTTGCTGGTTTTGGGAATGCCCAAAATGATCCTTTCCTAAAGAGACCTTCTAAGAAACATCTTTCTAGACCTCTCATGAAGGGATCTCTTCAAAAACCTCCCAAATCAACATCATCTTATGCCTCGACTTCCCATATGGCACATTAGGAAAAGCTTGGGATATTTGATGAAGAAATATCGAGTGAGCCTATAGAAGAAGAACTAAAGTGTTTAGAAGCCAAATCTATCCTCTCCTTCTCTATGCCCACCTCTGACTTATCCTATGAAGCAATCCTTGATCCTGATGATCCCCCATGTGTTCCTTTATTCAAGTCTTATGATGACCCACTTAATGACTTTGGGAATTCATTAAGACACCTAAGGCATGGAAGCCATGAGGGCCGTAAATCTGACCAAGAGGAGCAAAGACAATGGTTGGAACATCTGTCTACCGTTGTAAATAAAGAATGGTTGGATGAGGCCAAATCCTCAAAGGAATTCACTAAAATGCCCACACATGTGAGGAGAATATCCTGTCAAGTGTTGGGCATTAATGGTGAAATCTGCTATGATCCTAGCCTCGGGATCAACATCATTCCTCATTTCCATGTTCCAATACCATCAAAGGATCATCTATCCCAATCACAAAAACACCTTATACTCCCCAATGGTCAAATCCTTGATTGTTTAGGAGTCGTTCATAATGTTCTTGTGATGGTTGATGATCTCAAGATCTTCCTAGATTTCCATATCTTTGACCTTCCTGGACTTTCCTTTCATCTCACTTTTATCGGAAGGCCAATCATGAGAATCTTGGAGAACACTTTAGGAAATTAGAAGCTTGGTCATAAAATAAGTGAAGATTATCGACCCGTTTGGTCTTCCCGACCTCTCATCAAAGGGATAGAATCCAAACTTGTTCTTGATCCAAGGGGTGAGCTTATGTCCTTCTCGCTAACAACCATGACCCATTCAAGCCTTGAGGATGACTTGAAATGTCATAAGAAAGAAAGTGCTCACCCACTCCTTGAAATAGAAGTATCCACCAATGAGCATGGAAGCTTTTCCCCGATCTTCCCATCAAATCCATGCTCAAATGAGAAATCTCCCAAATCGATCCTTCCCTCTACCATCACTAGACACATGATCTACAACCCCTTCATTCTTCTTGTTTCTAAAATCTTTGCAAAGTTGGTTGTAGATGTGTTTGTCTATCACAAATTCTGCAAATCTTGTAGTTGTTTTGGTCTTGAGGATAGGTTCGTAAATGTTAGAGTTGAAGGGGAAACCGCTTCACCAACATGAGTTGCACTTGAAGGTTTCCCAAAGACAAGCTTGTGTCTTAAAAATAAGCACTTTCGGGAGATAACCCGAGCCTGTTTCTTTTCTATTAAAATTTGCTTTTTAAAATAAAATAATAAAAATTATTATTAATTAAAATTAATAAAATAATAATAATATATATATATATATAAATAAAAATATATTTTTTAGTTTCCCAAAATTCTAAAATGAATAAAATGACTTTGTAAAATGAGATTAAGGGAATATTTGTGGAATTGTTCCTTCGGGTATTTTTGTCACTAACCATTTCAGGTTTGAACAAAAAGAACGATGAAGCAAAACCCAAGGTATGTCCATCCAAACATTTTTTAATGAAGCACATTAAAAAGGATATTTCACATCCTAGACTTGGATTTTCTCATTATCAAATGTTGCAAAATCCAAGTATGGGGGGAGTGGAATTCTCTAAGAAATTCATGTCATGCTTCATTGTTTAATTTTGTTTGGTTGTCTCTACATTGTTTTCTCTTTATACCTTGCTCATCTTGCTAAGTCACAAAAATAATAAAAACAAACAAAAAAATTACAAATGCTCATCTAGTTCACCATCCATGTTCTTTTCTCTTTTTAAATAAATCTCTTTGTGCCTTAATGCTTCCTTGTTCTATTATGAGTATGCTTTGGTTTGGGAGTAGTGCACATACTCCTATAAGCTCTTTAAATTAAGCATGGTGCTTAGGTTAAATAGTCTGCCTTAATCAAATTAGACATGGTGTCAAGTTTGATTAATGAACTAAAAGTAAAATTTTATGGAATTTGGTTGTACCTTTGGAATAACCCATGTAAGATAACTTCACAACTTTGGTGGTTAATGTTGACACAAAATGTGGCGCACTGAAGGGATTAAAATCATTAGATACAAAACTGGAACATGCTGGGTGAGACCAGACAGTTCCATATATACGGCCCTGAAGCCACTTACGACGACATACAACTATAGAAGCTGTCTGCCAACAAGTCTTATAGATCATTCGGCTAAAACAAACATAAAGTACGTAAAGCATTGATTGCCGAACGTGCATGCATGAGAAAAGTACGTTTGGACGAATCATAATTAACTGTGAGTTAAAGCGTAACCAAGCTCAGCAATTCAACCGAGTTAGGATCCATGGTGTAGGAACATGTAAGCAAACACGATCAAACCAATGGTGACTCAGGATGAAATTCCAGAAGTAAGTTTCGTTCACCTCCACGCATTTGACAATTCTTGATTGGTTTTCTTGCTTCTTTCCCGATTCATTCTTTTTCTTGATTTCTTTGAAGGAATACAAGAACCAGATTTTGATCCCCTATGCTGCAAACCCTGATTCCTACCTTCTTGGTCCAATGGGAGATCCTGACCCAATTGATATTATTGAGAAGGAAACCTCGAGAATCCCCTTCAAGTCTGGAGTCACCCCGCCAAACCAATGGCCAAACACCTCAAGACCTGGCCGTTTCCCCCAATCGCCGGATGACGAAACTGGTACCGGAGGATGCTGGATAAGAGTAGTAGCCACTGGGTTGATCAAGACATCAACCACTATCTAGAATTGTCTCTGTCAGAAATGCCCAGAAATGAATCCCTTGTGATAGCAGCCTAAATGTGTCACAGCCAGTATACCCCTTCAAGTACAAGAGCAAAAGCAGCCAAAAAGCTATCAAATCTGAAGGTGGATGGGTTATGTATATTCAGACCTACATGGAGACATCTGGTGCTGTTCTTGACAAGGAATGCAGGGCTTTCATGAACATGTGGCTATGCAGATTCATCTTCTGTGGAAAATCCAATGAGCCAACCTTAAATCACATGATGATGGCTGAGGACTTAGCTGCAGGCACTCTGATCCCCCTGGGTAAATATCTTTTAGGATCTGTTTATCACATGATGCATTAGATCATTGCCCAGATGCACCAAGGTGGGGAGATCTCTTGTGTAAGTGGCCCTTGGTGGTTTGTCCAGATGTGGCTGCAACTGTACATGCATCAAATAATCTCTGTGCCCCTCCATAACTTGAGCTTCCCTTCAGTCAATTATGCTGAAGGCAGCATGGCAAGAGTTAAGGGTTGTCAAACCTATGGAGAAGCAGCATCTTCCATTAGTATTGACATGGACGTTGGTCACCTCTTCAAGCTGTTCTTAAGGGTTTTGACAATGTGCTTTGGCTTCCTTACAGAGAAAATGATAATTTAACTCTCCCTTGCAAATTCAGCTATGAATCTGGCTATTCTGACAAGGTGTCCACAGAGGTTTTCAACTCCTTCATCAAACCCTGCATCTTGCCAGCCGAATTCCATCATGGGAGATTAGTGCAATCTACCTATGAATTTTACTATCCAAACATGGTAGCCAGGCAATTAGGATGTGGACAGTTGCCCCAAGACCTTTCTTTTCAACGACCATAAGATTCAGGGAGTTGATCAGAAATGAAATAGAAGCCAAAAAAGTCTTTGAGCTTGGATGGGAACTGCCAATATATGAACCCTCTCCGTTTGGGCTAGTAGATGCCGCTCATCCTATTTTTGCTTCCTAGTGGCAAGAATGGCATAATGACATCTTCAACACACCAGTGCACCCTTTATGCCAAGATCTGCAATCCCAATTTGCTTCTGACAGTGAGGTAATTTCATTGTATTTATCATTCTTTGCTTTTGAATTTACTTCTCACTTTAACATTTGGTTATGCACAGGATCTTGAGCCCATCCCTCCTACCAAAGCAATCCAATACTACTTAGCTGGGCCCAACCCTGTCTTGGGTTTTGATGCTCCAATTTTAGCAACCTTCATGAAGACCCCTGCAGTTTCAACCACTGCATCTTTAGGAGAAGGCAAAAGGAAAGCATTTGAGAATATTAATGTGGCCAGAAAGACAAGGTCCAAGAAAGTCAAGCTGTCTCCCAAGGTATGAATCTTTTACTCAGCAATAAATCCCATTTGGCAACAACTCTAACTGTCTTCATATCAATCATCTCTACTGCAGCCACATGTTGAAATTCCAGGATTAGGCAATGTTTCAACAACGATGGATATTCCTCCTCAAGCTTCTATTGAAAATATAGAGGTTCAGGAAACTGAAGATACAGAAGCTCATGAAGCTAAAGGCACAGATGCTCATGACACTGCCGAACACATTGGTAACATCATTCGGCTAATCACTTCTTTCTCTTTACATGATATCTACTTCCTGTTCTTATACTTCATCATCTGCATTATTTGAAATAGATAAAATTATAGAAAATTTAGTAGAAGAACCTTCCTCTGGTCCAGCTCCAGGTTCACCATCTCTGGATATCCAATCAAGCCCTCAACCAGACCAGGACACAACCCATCTTGATGATCAATCAACACAGCAGGTAACATCTTGCCTTAAGATATTCTTTTAGGACACTCATCCAGTCGACTAACACTTCTCCCTTTTTCAAGAATACCATCAAACCGACTACTAGTTACTCTTTCACTGTTGAGGATTACATCAGTGAGAAGGGTGAAGAAGCTACCTCTCAGCAAACTCTGTCAATGGAGAATCAAGTTCGGCTGAAAGATATAGCTAATCTGCTGAACAAGGATATCAACACTCTGGTCCAAGACTCAGATCAGATAAGAGATCTTCTCGAGCTTATCAACCAAGATCTCCCATCTGATCTCAAAGCTCCTCTGGAATCTGCAGCCTACCTTGATGATCATTTTGCTGTGGTGAAGAGAGCAAATAAAAATATAGCCTCTAGAGCTGTTCTGTAGAATAATAGATCCTTGAAGAAACAAGAAGCTAGAGTCTTGCATTCCCAAATTCAAGCTGCCAAGAACTCATTGGCAACTTTGGAGCCCGAGCTAAAAGTTATGGAGGATGAGAAAGTCAGGCTGGACGCTCAGTTAACCGAACTGAATGCCAGAATTCAGTCTCACAAAGCCAAGATGACAGATTTGCCAAATTCCATAGAGGCAACTTCATCAAAGATATCAACTGTCCTCAAAGAAGACCAACAGCTCAAAGCAAAGTTGTTCAGTATCCAAAGCTCTGAAGATGAAGACTAGAAAGTGTTGAACAATGTCAGCCAAATCAGAGCCCAGGCCTTAGATGCCATCAACCAGCTTCTAAGCTAGTAGAATCATGGGCTTGTAATAGATTAACCATGACACATTCTGTCTCTGAATAATCGGATGTTTTTACTCTTCATCTTTATACACTTCTGTTCGTATGAGAATATAATTAGCTCTTTTATTTTCCCGATTAGAACATAGCCGATTGCCTTTAGCTTTCTGATCAGAGACATAGCCGATTGTTCTCGTCTTTCCGGTTCAGGGATATAGCCGAACGACTCTTGACTTATCTGAGCCTGGCTCAGTCCAGTAACGGCCCATCCGAGAGGAGAAAACCCTAGCTTGTCGTTTGGCATTCTCATCTCACTACCCCGAGATATACGCCACTACCTTTCATTCGACTTATAAATAAACCCTCTCTCTCAGCCTCTATCAATAGCTCTAGTTAAGCATTCTCATCTTCGTCTCCTCACCTTCTTCGCGTAAACCAATCCAGAGGGAAAACCTAACCTCCACAGTAGCAATGGCGGGAGGCGACGATCGTGGCAAGCGCCCCACCGAGGGAGAAGCCGAAGGAAGCCGAGCGCGGCGTTGTCGACAACATGGGTGAGAATCGACTCCTTGCCCCCTTGCTGTTCTACTTCTTGTTCATCTTTCTAGCTCTGATTTCTGTTCTTACTTATCAGGATAAGGGTTATCTCCACCAGCCAGAGCATTCCTTTCCCTCCGGCGACAACAGCTCAAACGGGGACTCCGTCATTCGGTTCCTCCGGCTCTTCAAGCTCCTACCACTCCAATCCTTGGGATTTGGATTCGGGTGTCATGGATCCCCCTTACACTCATGGAGAGGCGGTCATCTTTATCAAGGAAAGGAACGAGGCCCGAGGAGAACTGGAGAAGATCTCCAAACAATACGGCATCGACCAGCTTGAATGGCAGGACCAGTGAAAGAAGCTCTGCGACACCATTACCGGTTAGTAAAAAATAAATCTCACTCGATTTCTCCCTTTCTGATTCCATCTGTTCACTCGATTCGTATTCTTTTGTTCAGCGCTCTCTGTAGAGGTTGAGCGCCTAAAGATTGCGGCGAACAAGATCGCCGACAAGGTGAACGCCCAGGGAGAAACCGCCGAGGCACGACTTGATGATGCGGACGGCCGTATCGACCAAGTCTCCATTCACAGCGTACATCACGGCGTAGCTCTAGGGTTGGCGGCAATGTCCACCCAGACTCGTGAAGATCTCTCCTTCATGCCAGTCAGCTTCCATGGTGGTGAACCTTCGGAAGACGTCGAGAATATCGACGAGCTCCTGGAGAGCTATGAGGACCATGCAACCGTCCTCTTCCAGGCCACAGACGTCCAGTCTGTCCTCAACAAGTTGTTTGAGGAGTAGTTTGTACCTAGGAATTTCATGTAAAAACTTCTTATCTTGTGAAATATCATCTATGATTTCTACCTGTCTTTCCTTTTTGAATCTTTCTGAGAACAACAACTCTGAAGAATGCTTTTTGAACTGTATGACGTTGCTCTTAGCCGATTGTGTTTATATTTTTTGCTCCAAAGGCGACACATACCGCGTCGGCTATTCTCCAAGTTTCTCAGAGTATTTTTTCGACTAAAGACGATGCTTCTACATCGGCTATTTGTGCACAAAGCTCCTTAAGTCCGTTTAGGCACCAACCTCAACACTGGGATGAAATCTCTTTTGAAATCTTCCATTAATAGCTCTAGTAAACTCTTCTCCCAGTAGAGTTTTCAAAATATACGCATTACCAGGCGCACACCTCACTATCCGAAAAGGTC
This sequence comes from Microstegium vimineum, assembly GCA_022036555.1. NCBI lineage: Eukaryota > Viridiplantae > Streptophyta > Magnoliopsida > Poales > Poaceae > Microstegium > Microstegium vimineum. Next base: position 38,546,357 of record CM039126.1, read on the forward strand.
CTTCCCAATTTGGAGACTATTTGCCGAATGCTTTATCTTTTGTCCTAATCGGCAATATAGCCTTCCAGACCAAATCTCCTTCTGCGAACTGCTTTTCTCTGACCTTTTTGTTATAATATTTGGCAACACGTAATTTTTTTTTCTCAATATTTTCCAATGCTTTGAGACGATCTAAATGCAAATCCTCTAATTCATCCATCATTAGTCCTTATAATCTTCTTTCTTCAAATCGTTTTGCAATGTAACTCGTCTTGAACCCGATTGCAACTCCCACGGTAGCACAACATGATGCCCATAAACCAACTCGTAGGGAGACGCTTGAGTAGACCCATGACAAGCCATTCAGTAAGCCCATAAAGCTTCATTAAGAACCGAATGCCACTTCTTTGGCTTCTCATCAATCTTCTTCTGAACAATCTTGATCATGATCTTATTCGATGCTTCGGCCTGGCCATTAGCTTGTGCATAATAAGGAGAAGAATTGTACAACTTGATTCCCATTTCTTCAGCAAAATCACAAAATTCGGATGAAGTGAACTGAGTTCCTTGATCTGTTGTTATAGTTTTTGGAATCCCGAATCTGTGAATTATATGCTCCTTAACAAAATTGACCATGTTTTCTTATGTAACCTTCTTCAAAGGGATAACTTCAACCCACTTTGTAAAATAATCTATAGCTAACAGCACAGACTTATGTCCTTTGCTAGAAGGAGGATGAATCTGACCAATCAAATCTATGCCCCATCCTCTAAACGGTCAAGGCTTGATAATCGGGTTCATAGCTGATGCTGGAGGTCTTTGAATATTGCCGAATCTCTGACAATCTTGACACCCCTTGTAATATTCAAAACAATCTTCAAGCATGGTTGGCCAAAAATAACCAGTTCTCCTAATTATCCACTTCATTCGGTAAGCCGATTGATGTGCACCACACACCCCTTCATGCACTTCATACATCAGCTCTCTGGCCTCTTCTTGACTCAAACAATTGAGGAGTACCCCATCTATGGATTTATAGTACAACTGGTCATCAAGGAGCACGAACTTGAGAGCTTTGTATCTGAGCTTTCGGGAAACCTTTTATGATGGATTCTTTAAGTAATCGGTAACTTCATTTCTCCAGTCATCAACTACCCGATTCTCATCAAAAGCATGAATCTCTTGATCCTCTTAGTATCCCGAAGCAGCTTGAGCCAGTTTATTTGCTTCTTCATTATGCTCCCTAGGGATATGATGCAAGGTTGCTACCTGAAAACTCTTCAAAAGCTCTCGGCATTCTTCATAATATTCTCTTAATATATCACTCTTGCATTCATATTGGCCGATCAGTTGGTTAATTACCAACTCAGAATCTCTGAAGATCTCAACAACAACAGCCTTTATTTCGACAAGAAGTCGAAGTCCTCTAAGCAGTGCTTCATACTCCGCTTGATTGTTAGTAACATAGAATTCAATAGGGATGGCATACTTAAAAATCACCCCTCATGGAGAGATTAAGAGAATACTAGCACCACCACCTTTGCTACAAGATGAACCATCGAAAAACAAAGTCCAAGGTGCAATACTTATCATGTTAGCAGAAGGATCACGATGTTGGGTAACAAATTCAGCAATAATTTGACCCTTAAATCAAATTCCGACAAAGCTAATATCCACTTGCCAATCCTTCCATTTAAAATTGGCATTAAGAACATATGTTTTATTACATCAAACTCAGAAACTACCACGCATTCGGCATTCAACAAGTAGTGCCGAAACTTGGTACATGAGTAATACACACACAAGCAAAGCTTCTCCGTAGCTGAATACCTTGTCTCTGGATCTAGCAGTTTTCGGCTAAGGTAAGCTATTACTCTTTCCTTTCCTTCAAACTCCTGCATGAGGGCCGATCCTATTGTCAGGTTATCGGCCGCCACGTACAACTTAAAAGGCTTATCAAGCTGTGGAGGTACCAACACAGGTGGCGCCTTCATGTACTCTTTGATCTCATTAAAAGCTTTCTATTGTACGTCGCCCCATACAAACTCTTGATCCCTTTTAAGCTTTAACAACGGAGAGAAAGGCAAAACTCTTTCTGACAAATTAGATATGAATCTTCTTACAAAATTAATCTTGCCGAGCAGTGATTGCAACTCTGTTAGATTAGTTGGAGGGATAACTTTGTCTATCGCTTCCATGCTCTTCTTACCGACTTCGATCCCTCCTTTATGGACTAGAAATCCTAAAAACTCACCAGCCGAGACCCCAAAAGCACACTTGTTCGGGTTCATCCTCAAACCATGCTTCCTAGTGCACTCCAAAGTCTTTCTTAAATCGGCTAAATGTCCTTTGTGATTTCTAGACTTGACCACCACGTCACCAATATAGATCTCCACGATTTTGCCGATCAACTCGTGGAAAATGTAGTTCATGGCCCTTTGATAAGTTGCACCGACATTCTTTAAAACAAAAGTCATGACGACCCACTCAAACAAACCAATATGACCAGGGCATTTGAAGGCTATCTTTGAAATATCCTCTATTGCCATAAAGATTTGGTTATAGCCAGCATTACCATCCATAAAGCTGATAACTTCATAACCAGCCGCTGCATCGACAAGCAAATCGGCAACCGACATTGGGTAACCATCCATTGGAGTGGCTTTATTGAGATTTCTAAAGTCAATGCAGACCCTCATCTTTCCATTCTTCTTGTACAATAGAACGATCCAGTCCGGGCATCTCCGTGTAATCCCAAGAAAAACAATCCTTGAATTCTTTTAGAAGGTCTATCAACTTTAATCTATACTCTGGGTCTAAATTTGCACTGATATACATCGGCCTTGGCTTGAGATCATCACCAACATTTATCTCTTCTAGCTTATCAGCCGACATAAATCCACGTCCCAACTTTCCTTTGTTGCCATCAATCGGGTTCCCCATCAAAAATTGCTTTGAGAGCCGACTGCTTGGATCGACTGTTGGTCCTTGTTGAAGAAGTTCACAGGACCTTCCTCCCATACTCTTCCAGAGAAGCAATCGACGCCATCATACTCCTAGTAGGTAGGCTCCGTAGCAGCGACACTTGCTGACTCATCAGCATGAACATCCTCAACATCATCTTCAATTCACTGAATGAGAATCTGATGCATGGTTGAAGGTATGCAGCAGTTAGCATGGATCCAATCCCTTCCTAAGAGCAGACTATATGCCCCCCCGCCATCAATGACAAAGAAGGTAGTAATCAAAGTTTTTGACCCAATCATTAACTCGACATGTACAGCCCCTCGGGTGTCAGAAGGATTGCCAGCAAAGTCCCTGAGCACCATGTCAGTCTTCAACAGTTCCTCATTAGTCATCCTGAGCTTCCTAAAGGTGGTGTAAGGAATAATATTGATGGAAGCTCCTCCATCAACAAACATCTTGGTCAGAGGCTCGCCATTGACGTATCCCTTCAAGTAAAGCGACTTCAAATGTCGATGCTTGGCCGGCTTATCAAAAACTGCTCGCTGAGTCAGGACAAGCTGGGCCATTAGATCCTGATATTCGCTCTCATCGAAATCTGAGTACACCTCCTCTTGGATGTCTTGGCCTTCGGGAGCTATGAACTCTGATGGAAGGAAGAAAGCCATGCATGCATCAGCCGAATGATTGTGCTCGTCGGGTTTTTTCTTAGGACGCCATATCTGTTTCTTTTCGGCAACTATTTGCGCCAACTCTCTGTTCCTCAAGCGTTGTACTCTCCTCTTTTGGCTCTTCCTCAGCCCCGGTGGGCACCATTCTCCCTTCTGCCACACATATTTACGGTGCTTTTCCTCTTCAGCGCCTTCTTCATAATGGACTCACTCCTGATCGGCAAATCTCTTGCCTCGCCGATTCTCAGAGTTGTCTATTTTTAAACGCCGATCGTCCTCAGGAAACTGTGCTCCAAGTCTTTCATGGACCGGACGGCGGTCGACCCGGGACTACCTATACCCTGAATATTGATCACTGCATTCGGGGCAATTGTTCCTAGCAGGCAGCTTCAGGCCTTCATTCCAACAATGTTTGAAGAACGAGCATCCCCAATGAGACTGCTCCTGCTCTCTCATGTATTCTTGCTCTCTCCGGTACATCTCTTCCTCATACTTCTGATGTTCCTCCATGAACTCCTGTTCCTCATAATACCTCTGCCTCTGATACTGCTCTCGCTCTCGTTGCCATTTGTATAATAGAATCCGTGTTGTAACCCTGGGCCTGGAAGCTTCCCCTCTCTCGGTTCGGCTATTCTGGAACTGAGCCCATTGCCGAAACTCCTCACTCGTAATCTGCTGATCAGGGTCAATAACACCAGCTCTTCTTGCTCTGTCTGAGGTCAACACCTTCATTTTGCCTTTGCCTTTGGGATCTTCTATGGCAACCATGTTCGTAGAGAAAGACACCGTGTTCTGTAGAAAAGGATTAGCATCAATTTTCATCTTGCCATCAAACTTCAGATGCCCCTCCTGAATAGCCTTCTGGATTCGCACTCTGAACACTCCGCAATCATTGATGGAATGGGAATTAGTATTGTGGTAGCCGCAAAATTTCTTGTCTTTTACCCCTTCAAGGCACAGCATGGGGTGCCCTTTCGGCAATTTGATGCGTCCCTCTCTTAACATCAACTCAAACAGTTTGTCTGACTTAGAGACATTAAAGTCATAAGTACCCTTCTGCTGCCTCAACCATTGTTGACTAACCTGAGTCGGCTCTTTCGCCCAGACCAATTCGGCTGCGGCTATCTCATCTTCATCGTCGTACTCTGCTACTTCTTCCAGAAAACTTTGATACATCTCATTAGCCACATTGCCTTTCTAGAAGCGGTTATCTCTCCTGAACCCTTGAGCCTGATTATTCATCATTGCCAATCGCTATGAAAACTGGCCAAGGTCATCAAAGTCCATGCCGAACAGCTTCTCCCTGACATTCGACTGCATGCCCGCTATTGCCATTCCTGGCAATTGGTCATCTGGCAGATTCAAGGAATAGCAGAGGTTTTTGGTCTCTCTGAACCTGCAGAGATACTCCTAGGGTGTTTCATTAGCCCTCTGCCTCAAGCTCATAAGGTCAACTAGCTTCTTCTCATTAGTGCCCGTAAAGAAATACGCATGGAACCTCCGTTCTAATTCTGCCCATGTACCAATGGAATTTGCCGGCAGAGATGTGAACCACGTGAAAGCTGGCCCTATCAGAGATAACAGAAAATACCGAATCCTCCAAGCTTCATCTGTAGACGCCTCTCCAATCTGCATCAAGTATCGGATGATGTGTTCTATGGTGCCAGTATCATCCTGACCAGAAAACTTGGTCAAATCTGTGGGACGCTTCACTCTCGGAGGGAGTGCCACTCGGTTATACCACTCCGGGTAAGGAGACTTGTATGCATAGGACTGGTTCTTTGGCTTCAAGCCAAACTGATTCTGCATCATGTCTGCCATCCTATGCATGATAAGGTCAATATTTGAATTTGGAGCTCCACGAGCTTGCCCTTCAAAAGGCAACCCTGCTGAATTCTTATACCTTGGATTCGGGAGAGCATCAATAGCACTATAATTGGCAAACTCTTGATATCCGTCTCCATACATATTCTTCTGCAACCTGTTCGCTGCTGGAGACACCTTGAAAGCCGATTGTGGGACGTTTCTCGACGTGTTGAACGCGAGTTGGCCATAAGTCATGGGAGGTTGTTGTTTTTGGTGAGGATCCATTCCACCTTGGTTCATGCTAGATGCTCCGCTATCCTCAGCAGTCTTCTCCTGGTGCTTTGGTACATGGAATAATGTCGGTCCTTGCATTAGACCACCAGCTTCCTCAAAGTACTTATCAGCAGATGGACCGAAAGTACTGACCATGATCGTGCGAAAGGTATTCAAGAAAGCCGTATGATGATTTCTCATAGTATCACTCATGGCCGTATGATGAGTTCCAAGCATCTTCCTCTTCGGTGTAATTAGTCTGATGTGGAAGGAGAGTCCTTGGGAGCGACTGCTTCTGAAAAACCTTGTTGCTTTTATTCTTTGAAAACGACATCAAGCATTTGTGTTGAAACTCATCACATGCTTGCTGGACCGTATTCCTCAAGTCTTCTGGCAACTCATCTATACTCACGTCCAGAACCTGGTTATTCTCGAATTCAGGCATCTTGAAATGTGTGGTCCCACCGAGCGTGCCAAAAAGTGTGTTGACACAAAATGTGGTGCACTGTGCCTCACACATAGCAAGCCGAAAAGCGTGGCTTCAATCGGGTGGCCGGGTGTTTCAAAATCCGGAAACGTGCCAGTCAGTTTGACATGAAACTAACAAGGGATTAAAATCATTAGATACAAAACTGGAACATGCTGGGTGAGACCAGACAGTTCCATATATACGGCCCTGAAGCCACTTACGACGACATACAACTATAGAAGCTGTCTGCCAACAAGTCTTATAGATCATTCGGCTAAAACAAACATAAAGTACGTAAAGCATTGATTGCCGAATGTGCATGCATGAGAAAAGTACGTTTGGATGAATTATAATTAACTGTGACTTAAAGCGTAACCAAGCTCAGCAATTCAACCGAGTTGGGATCCATGGTGAAGGAACATGTAAGCAAACATGATCAAACTAATCTAAAGCTTGTATCTGCCGCACGATACCTAACCTTATCAAAGCTTAAACGTGGTTAACATGCATGACCCCGCAACCGTTAAAAGCAATAACTGTTAAAGCATAAATAGATCTACAAGAAAGAATAGAGCCGAACTGTATCAATCTAGATTGGGCAAAAGAGTGTTACAAATATATGAAATATCTAAAACTTGCAACACATGATAACTTAGTGAATCTACTAGATCTTGCCAAATCTAATAGAGCCTATAACTATCTTGCCAAATCTTAGCGAAGACTTCTTGATTGTCAAGCAAGGATCCGCCGCACGATCATTGACAACAAACAAGACTACTTGCATCAACGTCTAAATCCACTGCATGATACTAGACATGATAACAAGGTCGTCGGGACTTACGGAGGTCGACGGATTGATGACTCCTCTCGAAGAACTCGACGACACGACAAAATACTCGAAGTTGGCATGGAGCTGGTTGTATTGATTTTGTTGTGAACCCTTTTTACAATGGCCAAGGGTTTATATTTATACCCTAGTCATGACATGAGTCTTAAAAGGACACGGTTACAAATACCAAGGAAAAACATGGCATCCCTGACTTTAATTTCCTTCGGAGTCTTTATTGCCTTAATTGTCGCGGTCTTCGTTGCCCGATCGGTTCTTGCTTGCCGCTTTAGTCGCTTCTTCAACGGAAAACCGCCCTTCCTCAGAATAGCCGACCGCACAATCATTTGCCGAATCTTTGGAAATTAGCCGACTACACGGACACTTGCCGAATGCTCTGAACACCTGTCTCTGCAAATTTACTGCGCACTGGCCCACCTGTCATCTTCCTAAGCGTGCCAAAATCTAGTGTTAATAGTTAAGTCATGAGATCATTCATAAGAGAGAAATCAAGGTTTGAGAGTATTGAAATAATCTTACACATATTTGCCTTAACCTTGCTTAACTTTTTGGTGAACAATGAGGGAGCATCCCTTTCTATGATAAAATCCTAAAGCCAACTTTTCTATAGCATAGAAGATGTCATCTATTTCTATGGCAACAATGCCCTTGCTTCAATTTATTCATGAATCCCTTTGGGTATGTGTTGTCCACTAATTCTTCGCTGGAGAGAAGCAATGATTCACAAAAGAAAGACCATTCGTCATCATCAATATCGTGACGCAAGGAATCATCACGCTTGGAGATTACGGCTGCAACACCTTTAAAGGTAAATGGTCAGTGTCTTCAAAGTTTTCATGAACATGAATGACTTGAGCATGAAATTGACATGGTATATTTTGTCCTTAATCCAATCTAGAACTAAAATCTACATGTTTTAATTTTTGTTCATTTTTTGTGTTTGACCCTAGAATTAGCTTGTACCTAGCCTTGTCACCTCCCACACGAAATCTTGGCTGATTTGGCCCCGAAAGGCGGTCGACCGACCGCATGTTGAGGCTTCTCAGCTCGACGTTGCACGACCTGCCTAACCTAACCCGTGGGACCTCCAATCCAGGCTCGGTCAAGCCAAACCTTCCAAAAAGCGGTCGGCCGACCGGGGTTTTGGCCCTTCAGCCTTGCACGTTTCTCCTGAGTGTTGGACCAACATTCCTATCTTGTTTCCGGCACGATCCAAGTGAAAATAGAGGCAAATGACGTTGGTTTCTCTCTTCTTAACCTCTCCCTCTTCGTTTTCCTCCTCTTACCTTGTTCTTCTTCACCACCATAGAAATTCCATCTCCTCTTGCTTCCCTTCTCACCTTTCTCGACCTCACTATGGTTCCACCAAGAAGAAGAGAGATATGGAAAAGTTCTACCAACTTAGAAGAAAAGGTCTCTGAGGAGAAAATGGCGCATTTAGGTCTTGAAGACAGCTTTAATGATCTTTGCATTATCACTAATGCAAAGTTCAAGCACTTTTCCGCAGCCATTCAGAGAGAGGATCTCCTTGCCCTTCCTTCTCCTTAGTCATCCTCTAGTGCCATCAACACAACCTACCTCATGGCCCTCATAGAAGAGAGCATGAAGGGATGCTTGTCATCCCTAATGCTAAGGCCATAGGACCTTCTCTCTCCATCTTCTCCCTTGGATCACCTTAGCCCTTCATAGCAACAAGATATTTAGGCTTGATAGTCTATCACTCATACGCCTAAGCTATCAATGATAAAAGAAACTCTTGGTTCTGTTGGTATCTTACCCCAGCAGAACCCCTGCATTTGATCTCTCTCTATCCCGTGTTACAATATGCAGTGAAACAAGTATGGGGGGTATCGGTCGACACCCCAACATACCATTTCACCAGATCGACCATGGAATCATGATGTACATGGTCATGACACATCCCACAAAAAAATTAGACCTCATCGGCCACTTTTGTGCATCGGCCGATGCACTTTGGAGGCCAAAATTCAGAACAGACAGAGTGAATCAACATCCAGAGGTAAGGAATTCTATTGCAGAGACCGAAGTGCCAGCATCCACTCAACTTCAAACATATATTGTGACTGGTTTGCCACGTCTCTTCCTTTTTCCTTTATGTTTTTTTCATTTGTTTACTCATTTTATCTTTTAATAAAAATGAAATAAAAAAATAATTTCTTCATTAAATTAATTGCTTAGTTTATTTTACTTTTAATATTGAATAAAAACAAGAAGATCGCATCTGAAACTAAAATTTGAAAAGTAACATGATCTATGACGTTCTGAAGATAAAAGCGTCATAGAGATGAACTCTTGCTTTTGCTTATGCTAGTGGGAAAATATCTTGATAGGGAACCATATTGACTAAGTTGTTGATTAATGTGATATAGTTCTCGGCTCATGATTCATACCCTATCTATTTAAGGTTCTTGGAGATTAACTTTTTGAAAACGTCATAAAACCATAATGTCACTACTCCTCTATAGTGAGAAAATTCCTACCAAAGCCATATATGCTCTTTCATGATATAAGCTTTCTACATAAGTTGCTTGCTTTGTGTTGAGTTTGGTCAACTTTTGTGACCCTTGTTGAGAGATTTATCATGCTCCCAAGATCAAGATCACGTACACGCCACATATACATGCTGCTTCTACACTAGAAGTATGCAGAAACATGCCTTACATTTTCCACATAGTTCATGCTCCATGTTCTATTAGAAAATCCTCTCTCTAGTATGTGCTAGTAAATGAGACATAGACTATGCAAAATTATGGAAAAATGATGAGCACATCAAAGCTCATTCAAAAAAAGAGCATTCCAAAGCTCATAGAAAAATAAAAAGATATCTATGTCTCAAAATAATAAGTTAGGAAAGAGAGATCATATAATGGAGTTTTTGATCATTTGCCATGTTTCCACACACTTGCACATCTTGATATAAGAGTATGACATTTCTCTCCTTGGATCCGGAATTTGACTTTACAATAATGCAAGGTAAGTTTGCTACATGTTTATCCCTACCTAAGCTCCACATAAGCCATTTAGAAATAGGGAGATACAAAGAAGGCAACCTCTTTATGCCTTGGTGAGGAAACATACACTTTGAGTGACTTAGAGTACTATAAGAGGAGTAAGTTGACTTATGAGCTTTCTTTTGAAAAATTTATCAAAAACTCCAAGTACTAAAATATGATTTGGGAACATGACTTTGCCTTGAGAACTGTTCCATTTCTCAACTTCTCAAGGATATATGTTAGCTAATACCACATATCCCATTGGTATGACAAAATGTCTTGAGTGAATCTTTATGTTTGCTTTATACTTTGAATAGCATAGTCTTGTTATCTTTTATCCTTTACTCGAGGACGAGCAAAGAGGTAAGTATGGGGGATCTTGTTGACGGTAATTACGAGCTATTTTGGCACCATCAAAATACCGTCAACATCCTCATATTCAAAGGAAAATAAGATTAACATGAACATAATTTACCCAATAACTAGTTCCACATGTCCCATGACTATTTGAGTACAGGTAATGACAAATGGGGACTTTTGGGAGCTAGTGGGCCCACTTAGGGGGTCGGTCGACCACCCTGTGGGGCCACTAGACCTCCCAAGCCCCCATGATCCAAGTAACACTCTCCGAAGCACTTTCTACCCCTTGGATCCAAGTGTGCTACCTCTTAATGGTTCTGGATCAAAGCACGAGGATCCATGGGCCCAACATGATATATTTCCAAGTATGGGAAATGTGCAAAATCCATACACCATCATGATGGGCATTACCTCTAAAAGCTACCTGCAAAAGATGAGCTCATTTGGCCACAAAAGATGGTCGGCCGACCGCACTTTGGGCCCAAATTCGGACAACAGAATTCACACCTATCAAGGATGTCCCACGCCGAAGGGGAGGCCCATGGCTATCTAAATGAGGCCGGTCGACAACAAGGTAGGCCTAGAGGCCACCCACAGGCCTCCTGACCAGTGGAGTCAGCTTCTAGAAGAAAGGGGTGGGCCCCACCTATCACAGGGCGGTCGGCCCACCACCCACCTGTGCCCAAAGTCTCCCCTGAGCTGCCCACCGACTTCCTGCATGCCTCCATGCATCAACTTCATCTCCACCGTTGATCTAAGGCGGTTACAATGATGGTTTAATCCTACGGTGGCTGATGGAGGTGGCGCGGATCGCTGACATGGCACCGGAGTAGCCCCTACTCCACCTCTAGCTAGAAATAGCCCCCTAGGCCTTCACTCTCACTCATGCCTCATTGGAGAAACACTACTCCTTAGTCTCTTAGCGGAGCTCTCTAGTAGTGCTATGCTAGTTGGAAGAGAGTGAGGAGAGTCTGGAGGAGAGCCAGGCCTATCTGGCGTCTTCTCCGAGCTGTACCTCGGCGAATGCGAGTCTCTTGTAAGTTTAGCTCTTGTAAGTGAATTCGTCCGAGTTCTTTATAGCATTTAGTATTCTACTTATGGCATAGCTGCTATACATCTTTTTGTACTTGTTCATCACTTTACTTTAAGTAGAGTGCTTTAATCTTATGCAAGGGTTAAAGTAGTAAGAATAGTGTAGACGTGGTGTCTAGACTAGATCTTACCTTTGTAAACCGCTTTATCGCGCGGATTGTTTGTGGATGCTAGTAGAAGGTGACAACTCTATCTAGCCTTTGTATTCCATCACACGTGTCAGATAAGTTCTTAAAAGGTAGGGCTTCAATACAACATGATGGCGCGGTCCGGTTAGAGTTTTGCCCTCTTTCTGATCTATCCCATCGCCTCCTGCAAGAGAAGGGCTGATAAAGCCAGTATAACCAGCTATACCTTATTAGATATCTTTGCTATATCGAACCTCTCAACCCAGTTATGATAGTCTCCCTTGATCCATCATAGGACATATCCATATTCCTAGTTCAGTCACTACTTGTTCCCTGTGGAAAATACTATACCTGGAATACTCTCGGTGAAGTGCTACAATGGTATAATCTGTGCGCTTGCGGATTTATCCAATAGTCATAAGAAATACCAACATCCGTTGCCAGCTTCATCTTCTTCCTCTCTGACCGTGTTAGCAAGTGCCTCGCAACCAGGGTGAGCTTCTAATGCTCGTAGGGTAGATGGTTGTCGCCAATTTTGGTCGGTTGGCTGTGTTCGTTTGCTCCGGCGTGTTTTGCGCCACCGCGTCGGTGCTCACCGCCGTGAGAGCTCGGTGGTCGATCTTTTCTTCAATTAGGTGTTGCGCTAGCTTTGCCTAGCCTTGTTGTGTATCGTTTGGGGGTTGGTTGTTCGAGCGGATGCTTGTTTTGTCCGGCGCAAGAAGCGCAGATCTTCGTCGCCCGCCCTAGCCGTTGGCGAGGTCTCTCTGTTATTGTTTCGTCTCGTTTTTCTGCTGCTTCGAGTGCGCGTTGTCTTCCGGAGTCCATTGAAGCGCTTGGTTGAGCCTGAGATGGCCTGTGGTCGCCGGCGCGCGTGCGACCGAGCTCGAGCCGCCGTGGTTGTCATCGGCGAGGTCGATGCGAGGGATAGTTTGTGTCATGTTGCACCTCGTTGGGTTTGGGGTGAAGCGGAGATGTCGATGCGAAGGTCGATTGAGTCGTTTGGTTGCCGACGGCAACGCACCGCCGCTTTCTTTGGTCGTCGGCGCCGCTGCAGCGGTTGGGGTTGGTGCTGACAGGCTGGACCCGCCTGTCAGTCGTATAGAGTTAGGTTTTGTGTATTTCTGTATTTTGAACAGTACTGCTTTTTGCTATTTTTGTATGTTTATTTTTGTGCATGTTTAAATTCTGCAAAAGTTTGTGTATGCTCTCTGAGATGTGTAGTATTTAAGAAAAATTTAACATGTGCATGTTCGGTACTTTGTTAATCCTGTAAAAATGCTCAATGTAATTGAAAAATGACTTTTTCCATGATTTTTCATGCTCTGTATGTTGATCCAAAAATTATGAAATTTTTTGTGTAAGCTTTATACACTTATACCTTGTGGTACAAAAAGTTTAGGAATTTTTGGATGAACTATTATACATGTGCATTTGTATAATTAATAATAAAATGATTAGTAACCCTAATGACTTTAGGTTTTGAGTGGATTTGGATTGTTTGATGCAAATGGTCATCTGTCCAGTGACAACCACAGTATGGACATGCTTGATGTAGTGTTGTTTGCTCAGTTCTATTGGACATAATTATTAAACTTGATAATTAGTTTAATCATGGTTTAATTAAATTGCTTTATACTCTAGTTTAGTTTAGTTTCATGAAGGTAAGTTGTACTCAAGGTCGTTAATCTGTTGTTCACCTCTTAAGTACATGTTGTGTATTGCAAAGCATCATGTTTACTATTTCAGGCATCATCTAAGCATGACATATTATCGTGTAGATTGTTCGTTGGTTGGGTTGGATAATCCCTCTAGTGAAGAGGTTTTGTCTCTTATTGAATCTGAGCCAGAACTTGTGTATCCCTCCAACCAAGGCAAGCCCCGGTGCATTGAAACCCTTCCTTGTATTTAAAATGATTGTTTTAAATACACTTATGGTTATTATAATGCATTGTATTACTTTATTAAATTCCTACTTGTTGCATGACCTTTATCCTTGTGATATTGAATCCTTTACCTTGATACTTGTTTAAAGATGCAAATTTTTGCTAAAATGCTTGGTATTCTTAGAAATTTTATAGTAGGTGATTTCCGGTCACCTACGCATAGCGAATTGCATTGGCAAAGGATTATGTTCTTTTGAAAAAGGTATGTTGTTGGAAGTAATAACTTGAGACCGGGCGGACACGGTGTTTGGGAGCCATTAGTGGTGACTGGTGAGCGGGTTGTTTCTGCCTGTGTCGATTAGGAACTGTCCGTTGTAGACGTCCAAGGGTTGTGACTTTGGAGTATTTATCACATACTTCAGGAAGCTGGACTTTGATTAATCCAGTCTAAAGGATGGTTATCCCACACTGGGAGTGGAGAGATGGCGAGAGTAGTGTGTACCCTCCAAGTTCGAGGAACTGGATGGAGGTGTACTGTGCTCTTGGGTGGCGGGACCCCGTTCTCGGATGGAGGATCCAGGGAAAAGTAGTCATATGCGTGCTTTAGTGCTGTATATGTCGTGTGATTGGGAAGCCCCAGCTGGGTTTAACCGGTTCGAATCGTCGTGTACCGCATAGTAATACACTTAAACTGGATACTTGATGGATCCTTTCATGGATGGTTTATTACCTTGTTATCGATCATACATTTAGATCGGTACTCGAGTAATCTTATGAATAACTTAAATGAATTTCAATTCTTTTATAAATGCTCATTTATGCAAAATACTTGATTCTTGCAAATCACACCTTGAATCCTATGACTTGCATATCGTTCGTCCACCAAATATTTTTCTTTTGTCAGATAAGTCTTGTTGAGTACCCCGTACTCAGGGTTTGTTAACCCCTGTTGCAGATGAGGGCCACAACCCGGTTTGTGTGGCTTCGTGCTGCATGACCGTGGTCACTATGGATGAAGATGAAGAATAAACTATCTTTGCTTGACTCTTGGGCAAGAGTACCTCGGTTGTTTGGCTAAACTCTATCAATAGCTTGATGTAATAATATCGTATGACACTAGGTTATGTTCCAAAAACTTATGGTTTGTAATATGACTTCAAAATTTCCGCTACTTTGATGTAAATTAAATTATTGTATTACTTCTGTAATGTTTGTGATGAGGATGATCCTGTTCGGAAAGAGGTGGATGACTCGCTGTAAAGTGGCGACACCTGACGGATTGATTAAGACTTGGATCATTTGCTTTGGATTAAGTCGGATGGACTGTTAATCCTTGCAAGTGGGCCCTGTCTTAAGAGGTTTTGTCATAACCGGTTGGTTAGACAGGATAAAGTTTGGATCTGGTAGAGGCCCTTGGGGTTGTGACAGTGAACTTTCATGTGTCTCCTATGTTAGAAATATTGGTGATAGATTTTAGTTAGAAAATATGAGTGAAATATCCATGTCATATATAGGAGAGCAATGAAATTCATGAGTAAGAATCTGACCTCTCCAAGCATTTGAGAAAGAACAGTGCTGCTAGCTTGTGTCATTTGTACAAGTGATGGTTGCGTGGATGAGATGTTTAGTGGGTCTTGTGTATCATTTTCATTTATTTGATCAGCAGCTGCTCTCATTGCTTGTTCTTATGCCTCTCGCTGAATTGTGGCTTGTGTTGTAGCAACTAAAGCCTTTGCTTCTTCTTCACTAAAACCCATTTTTAGCTTGCAACCAGCTTTATTATGACCACCATCTGAACAATGGCTGCAATGCATTGTCACACCATGCCTAGATAACCTTGGTCCATTTCTGCCCCGTACCTCATGTGGTTGCTTCTTCCTAGCCTTAGGAGGTCTACCAACCCTTTTCTCATAAAATGGTGGGAGGACCTCAGGTCCATTCGTTTCTCCCACTGTGACTTATCTTTGCTAGGCCAAATACTGTAGGCATAAGAACTGTTATAAGCATCCAGTGAGTAGCAACTTGGTAGCATAGATTCAGGTGCTATCCTCTCATGCCTTAAACAACTAACTGCATGGCAACAAGGAATACTAGTCAGTTGCCACCTTGTTAACACCGTATTTTGGTACAGTCAGATACATACTCATGGGCTCCCTAGTAGACCTCCGGAGGAGGTATTTAAGATAGGCCCGAAAGATCCACTAAGGAAATATAGGATTACAGAAAGATCTTTCGGCCGACTACAATAGAACATGCATGGCAATCTCGACACTGGAATGGATTGAAGCCCAAGTCATATTTTGTTTCCTTATTATCAGGACTTGTGCGACGACCGGTTAGGGTTAGTGCTATGGTCTATAGATAGCAAGGATTAAGAAATGAGAAGGACATCCAATCAATCAAATACAAAACTTAGTTTATTCCGGCCACCCGCCAACCCTAGGTGTAGGAGTAGAGTAGATTTCGGTGAACCTTCAACGGACCAGGCTGCATCGACCAGATCGACCTCCTGTTTGCTTGTAAGTGTGACACCCTATGTCAAGCTTGCATAAGGATCATCATTAGCCACTAAGCATAAGCATTTCATTGCATTCATGTTTATCATATAGCATCATTTCATATGTATGTTTGTAAGTTATGAAATTAGAACTGAATAGGAGTTATATGCCCTTGCTTTAAACTTGATTAATTAAGTTTAGTTCCTAATCAAAAGTTAAAGTAATTCCTTTTCCTAATTGGTTTAATTAACTTTAAATCCACAACCTTTGAAATAATAGTTTTCAGGAAATATAACCTACATGAAAAATGTAGAGAATATTATTCTGAGCAACTTTGATTTACATTTCAAATCCTAGTTTTGAGTTTTTAAATCAGGTTTGAATCAAATTCGGTTTGAAATAAATAAAAGAAAATGAAAAAGGAAAATGAACCTAAAATGGGTCGAGGCAACCCTTTCAGCCCAGCCGGCCTTGCGCCAGCCCGCGTCCACGCCCATGCGCACGCATGCGCACGTGCACCGCACGCGTGCTCCCGCGCCAGTGCCTGTGCCCGACCGTCGGCCGCGCCGTACGCCGGCGTTGCTGCCGCGTGGCCGACGATACCTTCCCACCGAGGCCGACAGCCACCCTGCGCCACTCGCCTTGCGTTGCGCCCTACCACCCTGCGGCGACCAAACCGCTCGCCCACTCGCCGTCTCTGCCCACGCAGAGCGCAGCACCGCGCCGAGCCGTCACCTCGCCGTCACGTCGCCGAAGCGACCATCCGCCCGACCGACTCCACGCCCGGTCGGGCTCGCCATCAAAGCGCGTATTCACGCTAACGGCGCTAGGACCAAGAGCGCATCGCTCTCGCCCAACAGCCGCACGCCACAGAGCTGCCAGCATCGCTGCACCTGCTACCGCCCTGTCGCCGTCGTGTCGATGCCCCCTCCGGCTGTGCCGCTCGGTCCCGACCGCGCCAAAGGGGACGCACACCCCCTCTAACTCTCCCGCACTCGCATTCGCACTGCCCCGCTCGCTATCGCCCGCTCTGCTCTCGCTCTCTCCACGCCAGAGCACAGCGCACCCGCAAACACCCCCTTCATCGCCTCGCCACCATCCGAGCTCCTCTGCTCGATCCACCTCGCACACCACCTCGCCTTCACGTTGCACACGCCCTGCTCGCCTCGCCTCCACTAGCCGAGCTCCACTCACGCCGGAACGCCGCCGCCATTCCTCGGCTCGCAGTCGCCGCCGCAACCGCCACGCCGTGTTCCCTCCTCTTCCGACCACCTACGTTGCCACCATCTCCAGGGTAGCACCACCAGAGGTAGTAGAGGTGAGAATGCCTTCACATGCTTGCTCATTCGCACTGGAATAGCGCAGCACCGTGCACCATGCGCCATTGCCACCGCCGCGGAGCTCGCACGTGGCCGGACCTCTTTGGAGCTCCTCCGGTCCAACCAACACTTGCGCTGCACTCATCGCATCACCATGGTGCTCACGCAACCGCTAGCCAAGCCTAACACCACCGGTAATGGCCCCGCCGCCTCGCACCGCCGCACTGCTCCGCCACCGCACGTCGCCGGCCACTTTCACGGTCGCTAGTTCAACCAACCCCACCAGCCGCGGCACGTCGTCACCACGAGCACGTCAAGCACCGCACCGCCGCCGGCGAGAACGTGCCGGTCAGGGCCGTGCTCTGCTCTGGGCTCACTGGCAAGTGGACCCATGTTGACCGCTGGGCCCGGCCTGTCAGCCGCTCGCGCACACTGGGCCAAGCCCACGCACTGTGCACCTTGGGCCCAATTCAGAAATGCATTTCCTTTTTCCTATTTTCAGTAATTATATTGGTGCTTGTTTATTTAATATCTAGAGTTTGGGAAACCCTAAAATGGTGAAATAAATTTTGTTAGACTCTATAAATGAAGATCTTTCTGTTAAAAATATAAAAGTAATTTTTGGAGAATGTCTTCAGTACTAATGTTTAAATAGTTCTCTTCTGTATTTATCAAAGTTAAATGTGTTCCTGCATGTTTTGACCAAATAAAAATGTAAGGTTTTTATGCTAGCTTTGTCATCCTATGTATAAGCTATAAAAAAATATAAGATGCCATGTTTCTGTGAAGAAATTATATAATACCTATTAAAATGTTTTTCTATTGCTTTCTTAGATTAATTCCTGTGGCAAATCTATGCTTAGATAAATCATGAAAGTGTACTATGATCTATCTAGGAAAAATATAAAAGGTGGTATGTTATGTGGAAGAAAAGATACTTGTAGTTCAAGTGTTCTTTTCTAGGGTTTTCTTTGGAAAATCATATAGAAAATAATCTAGTAGTGTAAATCATGGAACTTTCTTGATAAATATGTTTCTAAGCAAAGAACCTGTTAAAAATAAGATATAGCATGTTTCACCCTGTTAGCCAGTAGGCCTAGTTCATAGTGTTTTTTTTGCATTTAAATTCATCTTTTTGTAGCTGCTGTTTGGTAGCTTTGCTTTAAGTGAATTTATGCAGTAGTGTTCAGTAGGTTTGCTCTGTCCTCTGTAATTTTGGTAGATTTTTCTAAGTAATCTATAATAGACTTGCTGTGTAAAGTGGAACTAGAATGAATATTTAGGTTAACTCTAAAAGCAATACTTGGGTGTTTATTCCGGTTCAAGCATCATCCCTGCACCATCAAGTTTACTTATATGCATTGCAACCATCCAGGATCAGTAGAGGAACCCCAGTTGCCACTTCTAGAGGAAGGAGTCCAGGAGGTGCAGGAGTTGAACGAGGGGTACCACGAGCTCGACACTAACCTCCCCGAGTGCCCTGACCATCAGCCCTCTACCTTTACTCAAGGCAAGCCCCGGAGCATCTTTGAGCCTCCCAGTTTTTACAATTAATCTACTTGAGTATTTTATACTGTGATGCATTAGGTGCTAGGAGTTGGATGAATCCCATTTGTTGCATTACCTTCCTTGATATTTAAATTACCTACCTTGTTAACCTGTTAAGTAAAAATAAAAGCAACTGCTTAGCCTGCTTATATCATATGGTTACATTTATATTTATAGTATTATCCCATGGGGGTAATATCGATCATGGTTGGCTATATTTTGCTATCATGGGAAAGAACCAGTGGTAGTAATGAAATGCGGTCAACTGGAAGGAAGAGGCACCAAGTGGTTTAGACTTGGGGCAGTCTGTCCGTTGGATCGTATAGGTTTGTATACGATGGTGGCCCTCTTACATCTTTGAATGCACCCTTTCACATAGGGGCCGTTGCGAGTATCGACCCCGAAGCCGAGTAAACACTGCCCGAGCCGACTCTCAGCCTACTTTTGGCACCCTCTAGTTTGGAGATACGACCTGCCCCGTGGTAGCCAACTGATATCTCCAATTGGGTGGATTACACTGAGATCACGACGGTACTACCTGGACTTTGTTGAGCGGTAACCCAATGACTGGACCCGACGGGGGAAGTGTGGACGTGTGTTAAAGGTAATCTTGCCAGCTGGTTGTATATCTATTCGAGTCGCCGCCTCCCACCGGATAGTGGGGGATTATGCTGAGCTTCACCATGGTACAACTCCATGTGACATCGCAATGGTTCTACTAAAATATTGATAAAAGAATTGGATATGGTATTATTATATTGTTTGATTAGATCAAGTGAGTGCTCTAGTATAGGTGCAAAACCTAGAGATAAATAGTAGGATGGAAAATGGTTGCTCTCTAATATTTAAGGTTAATTCTTATTGCTCGCGTTTCCGCAAAAGTAAAGCTTATCCAGATCCACATATATAGCCATGCATATCCTTGGAGTCTTTATTTTCAGTTAGACGGGTAAGTCTAGCTGAGTACATTCTCGTACTCAGGGTTTATCCCATTTGTTGCAGATGGCCAAGTATACTTTGGCTATTTTAAGCACTTCCTCTACCCTATTGAGGGAGAAGAGGAGTAGGCTTTGGGCAAGGTCTCCTACGAGCTCATCTTTTGCTGTTGCTGGACATGATCTCGTTGGCACCCTTATCTATTAATGGTAGTAGTTTGGAGTAAAACTTTGGGTTCGAGTTTCAAAACAATGTTTCATTTGGCCACGTGTGTTGTGGCGTGAGTACTACTTTATTTGGATCAAAGTGTTGTAATAACTTCTATTTCGTACTTCAAGTATTTCGTTTAAATTGTTGGTTCGTTCGAATGTGCATACCTGAGTTTGCGCGATCTTGGTCAGATATACGACTGATAGAAATCCTTCGAGAAACCCTAGTTCTTGTGGAAGCGGAGGCTGGATCTGTTGGGCCTGGGCTATTTCCGTGGTGGGCATTCTAAGAAGCCCGCTGCGGTAAATTGATTTACCGCAGCGAGCACCTTAAGACGTCCGCTGCGGTAAATACCCTATTTACCGCAGCGGACACGTTAAGATGTCCGCTGCGGTAAATCAATTTACCGCAGCGGACAAAAATGCCCACCACGGTAAATAAAAAAAACCCGCTATGGGAAAGCATCGGATTTTCTGCAGCGGGCAAAACAAGCGTCCACCACGGAGGCCTTTTTGGCAACGCTGCGCAAAATCGTTTTTGACATAGTGCCAAGTACAATTACCTCCAGAGATGAGTGCTATCTTTCCTGTGTTTCACGTATCTCAGTTCAAGAAATGTCTTCGAGTTCCGGAAGAAGAAGCAGTATAGAGTTCCGACATCATGATGAGATCAGACTTGGAGTACTTTGAGAGACCAGAAAAGATCTTGGACACAAAAACCAGAGTTAATAGGAACCGAGAAGTGAAGACTTTCAAGGTTCTTTGGAGTAATCATGGTCCGAACGATGCCACATGGGAGACTGAGGCCTACCTAAGCGCAAACTATCCCGTCTTTTATAATGAGTGGTACGAAACACAAAATCTCGAGACGAGATTTCTTTAAGGGGGGAAGGGCTGTGACACCCTGTGTTAAGCTTGCATTAAGATCATCATTAGCCACTAAGCATAAGCATTTCATTGCATTCATGTTTATCATATGGCATCATTTCATATCTATGTTTGTTAGTTATGAAATTAGAACTGAATAGGAGTTATATGCCCTTGCTTTAAACTTGATTAATTAAGTTTAGTTCCTAATCAAAAGTTAAGGTAATTCCTTTTCCTAATTGGTTTAATTAACTTTAAATCCACAACCTTTGAAATAATAGTTTTCAGGAAATATGACCTACATGAAAAATGTAGAGAATATTATTCTGAGCAACATTAAATCCAACAGCCACCCTGTGCCACTCGCCTTGCGCCACGCCCTGCCACCCTGCGCCGACCAAACCGCTCGCCCACTCGCCGTCTCTGCCCGCGTAGAGCGTAGCGCCGCGCTGTGCCGTCACCTCGCCATCGCATCGCCGCAGCGACCAGCCGCCCGACCGACTCCACGCCCGGTCGCGCTCGCCATCAAAGCGTGTATCCGCGCTAACGGCGCCAGGACCAAGAGCGCATCGCTCTCGCCCAACAGTCGTGCGCCGCAGGGCTGCCAACGCCGCTGCACCCGCTGCCGCCCTACTGCCGTCGCGTCGAGGCCCCCACCGGCCGCGCCGCTTGGTCCCGACAGCGCCAAAAGGGACGCACACCTCCTCTCACTCTCCCGCACTCACATTCACACTTCCCCGCTTGCTATCGCCCGCTCTGCTCTCGCTCTTGCCACGCAGAGCACAGCGCACCAGCAAAGACCCCCTTCATCGCCTCACCACCAGCCGAGCTCCTCTGCTCGATCCACCTAGCACACCACCTTGCCTTCATGTTGCACACGCCCTGCTCGCCTCGCCTCCGCCAGCCGAGCTCCACTCATGCCGGAACACCGCCGCCGTTCCTCGGCTCGCAGTCGCCACCGCAACCGCCACGCCGTGTTCCCTCCTCTTCCGACCACCTCCGTTGCCTCCATCTCCAGGGTAGCACCAGTAGAGGCAGTAGAGGAGAGAACGCCTTCACATGCTTTCTCATTCACACTAGAACAGCGCAGCACCGTGCACCAGGCGCCATTGCCGCCGCCGCGGAGCTTGCACGTGGCTGGACCTCTTTGGAGCTCCTCCGATCCAACCAACACTTGCGCTGCACTCACCGCATCACCATGGTGCTCACGCAACCGCTAGCCAAGCCTAACACCGCCGGTAATGGCCCCACCGCGTCGCACCGCCACACTGCTCCGCCACCACACGTCGCCGGCCACTTTCGCGGCCATGCTGGTTCAACCAACCCAACCAGCCGCTTCGCGTCGTCACCACGAGCACGTCAGGCACTGCACCGCCGCCGACGAGAACGTGCCGGTCAGCGCCGTGCTCTGCTCTGGGCTCGCTGGCAAGTGGACCCAGGTTGACCGCTGGGCCCCGCCTGTCAGCCGCTCGTGCACACTGCGCCAAGCCCACGCACTGTGCACCTTGGGCCTAATTCAGAAATGCATTTCCTTTTTTCTATTTTCAGTAATTGTATTGGTGCTTGTTTATTTAATATCTAGAGTTTGGTAAACCCTAAAATGGTGAAATAAATTTTGTTAGACTCTATAAATGAAGATATTTCTGTTAAAAATATAAAAGTAATTTTTGGAGAATGTCTTCAATACTAATGTTTAAATAGTTCTTTTCTGCATTTATCAAGGTTAAATGTGTTCCTGCATGTTTTGACCAAATAAAAATATAAGGTTTTTATGCTAGCTTTGTCATCCTGTGTATAAGCTAGAAAAACTATAAGATGCCATGTTTCTATGAAGAAATTAATTAATACCTATTAAAATGTGTTTCTGTTGCTTTCTTAGATTAATTCCTGTGGTAAATCTATGCTTAGATAAATCATGAAACTTTTTGTGTAGCCTCTGTGTACCATTATCTATCTAGGAAAAATATAATAGGTGGTATGTTATATGGCAGAAAAGATACTTGTAGTTCAAGTGTTGTTTTCTAGGGTTTACTTTGGAAAATCATATAGAAAAAAATCTAGTAGTATTGATCATGGAACTTTCTTGATAAATATGTTTCTAAGCAAAGAACCTGTTAAAAATAAGATATAGCATGTTTCACCCTGTTAGCCAGTAGGCCTAGTTCAAAGTGTTTTTTCTACATTTAAATTCATCTTTTTGTAGCTGTTGTTTGGTAGCTTTGCTTTAAGTGAATTTATGAAGTAGTGTCCAGTAGGTTTGCTCTATCCTCTGTAATTTTGGTAGATTTTTCTGAGTAATCTATAATAGACTTGCTGTGTAAAGTGGAACTAGAATGAATATTTAGGTTAACTCTAAAAGCAATATTTGGGTGTTTATTCTTGTTCAAGCATCATCCCTGCACCATCAAGTTTACTTATATGCATTGCAACCATCCAGGATCAGTAGAGGAACCCCAGGTGCCACTTCTTGAGGAAGGAGTCCAAGAGGTGCAGGAGCTGAACGAGGGGTACCACGAGCTCGACACTAACCTCCCCGAGTGCCCTGACCATCAGCCCTCTACCTTTACTCAAGGCAAGCCCCGGAGCATCTTTGAGCCTCCAAGGTTTTACAATTAATCTACTTGAGTATTTTATATTATGATGCATTAGGTGCTAGGAGTTGGATGAATCCCATTTGTTGCATTACCTTCCTTGATATTTAAATTACCTACCTTGTTAACATGTTAAGTAAAAATAAAAGTAACTGTTTAGCCTTCTTAGTTCATATGGTTGGCTATATTTTGCTATCGTGGGAAAGAACCAGTGGTGGTAATGAAATGCGGTCAACTGGAAGGAAGAGACACCAAGTGGTTTAGACTTGGGGGCAGTCCGTCCGTTGGATCCTATAGGTTTGTATACGATGGTGGCCCTCTTACATCTTTGAATGCGCCCTTTCACATAGGGGCCGTTGCGAGTATCGACTCCGAAGCCGAGTAAACAATGTCCGGGCCGACTCTCAGCCTACTTTTGGCACCCTCTAGTTTGGAGATACGACCTGCCCCATGGTGGCCAACTGATATCTCTAATTGGGTGGATTACACTGAGATCGCGGCGGTACTACCTGGACTTTGTTGAGCGGTAACCCAATGCATGGACCCGACGGGGGAAGTGTGGGCGTGTGTTAAAGGTTATCTTGCCAGCTGGTTGTATATCGATTCGAGTCACCGCCTCCCACCGGATAGTGGGGGATTATGCTGAGCTTCACCACGGTACAACTCCATGTGACATCGTAATGGTTCTACTAAAATATTGATGAAAGAATTGGATATGGTATTATTATATTGTTTGATTAGATCAAGTGAGTGCTCTAGTATAGGTGCAAAACCTAGAGATAAATAGTAGGATGGAAAATGGCTGCTCTCTAATATTTAAGTTTAATTATTATTGCTCGCGTTTCCACAAAAGTAAAGCTTATCCAGATCCACATATGTAGCCATGCATATCCTTGGAGTCTTTATTTTCAGTAAGACGGGTAAGTCTAGCTAAGTACATTCCCGTACTCAAGGTTTATCCCGTTTGTTGCAGATGGCCAATTATACTTTGGCTATTGTAAGCACTGCCTCTACCCTATTGAGGGAGAAGAGGAGTAGGCTTTGGGCAAGGTCTCCTACGAGCTCATCTTTTGCTATTGCTGGACATGATCTCGTTGGCACCCCTATCTATTAATGGTAGTAGTGTGGAGTAAAACTTTGGGTTCGAGTTTCAAAACAATGTTTCATTTGGCCACGTGTGTTGTGGCATGAGTACTACTTTATTTGGATCAAAGTGTTGTAATAGCTTCTATTTTGTACTTCAAGTATTTCGTTTAAATTGTTGGTTCGTTCGAATGTGCATACCTGAGTTTGCGCGATCTTGGTCGGATATACGATTGTTAGAAATCCTTCGAGATTTCTGGACTACTGGGATTATATGGGCTCAAGTGCTCTAAGTGGCAGTTAAGCTGGCTACTTTGGTACTTGATCTCTTATAATTTGGACGGTTCTGCCACAGTAAGTCTAGCCTTGGTTCATGTCTTGTTTGTACGACTGTATTGTGTAACTCGTGCAAGCTCGATAGGAGCTAGTTATCGGTTTGAATCTATTGTTCATGGGGCTGCATTGCTTCAATCTCACATGAATCATGGCTTCAAGCTAGTTATTGGCTCTATTAGATTGACGATCTAATAGATTCATTAAGTTATTGATATTGTCTGTTATGCATTGTTTAATCCATTGCTACAATATCTTGCCCAACCTCAACTAATGGATTGTCCTGTGCTTTATTTCCCATTTAGATCTATTGTCTCTAATGCTTTTACTCCTATACTTACCAAGACAGTAGATCAAGATCTTATCGACTAATCCTTTGGTTGCAATTGTCACAGTTGCGGGTTTGAGACATACGCTCGGTCGTTAGATTGGTTTGAAAGTGGTTGGATCTAGTTCAACATACGTGGTACGACTGCATCTACCGGACCCCACTGCCATGTGTGTTGGGTTATGTCTGTCTAATCTTAGATCTGTCCGAGGCCAAGCGTATAGATCTTGTTCAAGCCTCATGGATCCCATATCGGCTAACATAGCTGATCTGGTTGTGCTTCATTCATACCATGCATGCGCTTTATTGTATTAATCTATTAGATCTATTAAATGTATTAGACGTGGCTTGACTTGTTTACTTTTATGGCTGCATGGAAACACCCCAATGGTAGTAAATGGGTTAGGTTATTAGGTTAATTATCATCATGGATGCATGGGAACACCCCTCTGTTGATGGTTAATCTTTATCTAGTATGCTTAGTAGATTTGGTAGTTTGATGTCGATAACGTCACATGTGTCGCATCTTTACCTTACTATTGTCATATGATCGGCTAATTATGCACCTTATATCTGATATCCTGTGATAGCTGTTTGTATACTGTTATTGCGCTTCATATCGTTTGGAGTTGACTCTTTAGTCAATGTCCTTCATTCATCGGCTATACAATAGCCACACATTCATGGAACTGTCTGGCAACAACCGGCAGGTTCCATAATTTGACGTTTCACTTCCTTGTCAATTGCAGGTCAAATTAACTGGCATGCCTGAGATCAATCCCTTAAGTGGCCTGAGCCACTTTAGAGGTTTAGAAGATCAAGGTCTGCTGCTGCACGATCTTCGCATGCCTTGCGCGGTGCTAACGCCAGAAGACCCCATTTTTTGATGTCAACACATTTTGGCACGCCCAGTGGGACCACAATCGCCAAACATGGACAAAGGAAAGGCTAGAGTCCTAATCCCAACTCAAGACGAAAGGCTAGGGGCCCTCGGTCCAGACTCCCGAGTGACCGATGAAGAATTTTAGGAAATCCTACGAAGGATGGAGAGACACAGGGCTTTGCTCGTCTTGGATGGGATAGTTGATCAACCCAGTGCCGATTACCTGCCTACTGCTCAGGCTAGGTGGAGGCGTCAGAATGAGGGAGCTACAGAGAAGAAGCCACTGGCAGAGCATTCTAGAGCTGGAGCGCCGCTAGACTTGCATGAAAACTGCATGTTCTTCACATATTGCCTCATCAAGAACTTACAGTTGCCCACCAGAGACAATTGTCCTGGGTGCAATGAGTGATTTGAGGAATATAGGAGGCTCCAAGCTGATGGCCGATTCACTCAGGGACAAGTGGAGTATGTAACACCCTAAAATTTGAAATAGAAATTAGATTTGAATTTGCTTCAATTTGATTTATTTTCAAGAAATTTTGTGATCATAGAATTAAATAAATAAAACTAAAACTAATATCAAATGCTAGGGTTACCACATGTTTGAGCATTGCATGCCTCTGCATTTTTTTTCTTGTGTTGGTTGAAGTTGCAAAACTTGAAAAGGATTTCAAAATCAATTTGGAAAACAAAAGAAAAAGATAAAAAGGGAAAACCCTGTTCTCTCTCCTTCTCCCTCCTTTCGGCCTATTGGCCCAGCCCGGCCTGCTTCCTATCCCTCTCACTCCTTTCCGCGTGGGCCGGCCTCGGCCCAGTCGCTCTCGGCCCAGCACGCCATAGCCGCTCGGCCGCCTCCTCCCCCCTCTCTCTCTCTGACGTGCGGTCCCCGCGTGTCAGCCCCTCCTCCTTCCTCCCTTCTCCGGCTCGGACTCTGCCGAGCAGAGACGCCGCCGCGCCGCGTCGTGCCGCGCGCGGACTCCGCTCCCGCAACCGCGTCGGTCTCTCCCTTGCCCCGCTATAAGTAGCACCAACCGCGCCGCTTTTTCCTCATCGCATCGCCTCATCTCACAAGCCGCAGAGCGCCGAGCAGAGCTCCGCCGCTGAGCCGCCAACCGCCGTTCCACGCCCTCGGCCGCTCCAAGCTCCTCGCCGAGCATCGCATCGTCATCACGTACGTGCGGAACACCCCATCCCCCTCTCTTCCTCTCGGTACAAGTCATACCCACGTGTGTCGCCGTGCACAGGGCAGCCACCGCCGCTGTCTCTCGCCGTCAGCCCTTCCCGTCCGTCCTCGAGCCCCTCCGAGCTCCTAGGCGAGTTCGCCTCTCTCCGCTCTTTCTCCCGGTGCTCTCAGATTCGAAAACCGAGCACCGTAGCGTCCGATCGACCCCCGCCGGCGAGCACGGGCTCGGGTCGGCCATGGCGCCGCCGTGCGCCGCCCTGCTCCGGCCAGCGCACCACCTCTCTCTCCCTCCCTTCTAATCTGAGCCGTTCAGATCATATCCAGTGGCTCAGGATCAAAGATACCCCTTCGCATGGCTATTTTGCTTATGAGACCCCCGAGTTTCTGGGTCTCAACCCGCCGTCCAAAGCGCCTTTCGGCTTTACGCTTTTCTCTCTGGAAAACGTATTCCCTTCTAGATTTGTTTTAATTCAAAATTAAATAAAAATCCCTATTTACAGATTTGCCACTGATTTTCAAATGCTTACAATTTGCTCGTTTTAAATCCAAATCGATCCGTTCAAGTTGCATTAGATCCGTAATTTTATGCTCTATCCAGTAGTATAGATTTCATCTATGTTAATAACTTTTTAAAATCAAAGTAAATTAATTCTTTTAAAGCTTTAATCTTGCCCTTTTCAAAATCTTGTTTAATCTATAATTTATTCGTTTTTAGATCCGATTAGCGTGGTTTTCGCGTCTTTGTGATCGTAGTAAAGTATATATGTGTTTTATAAATTTTTCAAAACCTCTTATTGTTTATGTTGTAATGTTCTGATCATATCTTTATTGCTTCATGTATGATTGTTCGGATGATTGCGTGGTGATGTTGATCGAGTACAGCTGGTGAGATCTTCGGTGAGCAAGAGTTCTTTGCACCAGATCAGGATCACCAAGAGCTTTGTGATCAAGGCAAGTTTAACATGGGATCATCCTTGTTACCTATTCACCCTAATTCATCTAGTCATGATTGCATGTGTCTAATTTGATTCCTATTTAGATCTTTATCATATCTTTGTTATCCTTTTACCTTGTCACCATGGGTTTCTATGCATGTGGGTAGCTTTGCTATGCTTTACATGACGAATATCGAATCGAATCTTGACTAAATGATATATGCAACAAGGGATAAAACTGGCTTTTGTAGCAACATGGAATATGACCCCACTGTAGGGCAAAAGCTGGGATTCAAATGCAACCACGAGTGCTATAATGGCTCTGGCTTTAGTTAAGTATGAAGTTTGGACTAGCATGCTTGTGGTTCGTGAAAGGCACCTTTGCCGAGCTGGTTATGGGGTATAGCTTGTGTGGGGACCGCTGTGGGTGGTACCATCGGGGTGTCCCATATTCCCCTTTGCATTGGGTCCGTAGGGTCCGCTACATGCTAGAAAGGGCTTTTGAAAGACTTCATAGTGTTCCCTGCCCGCTCACCTTGGCAGTGTTTTGGGAGTAATTAACCCGGGCATATGGGCAACACGGCTTGTGGGTAAAGTGTATAACCTCTACAGAGTGTAAATCTATCATGATAGTCGTGCTCACGGTCACGAGCGGCCAGGAAAACCCACAGTGTAGATGATCATGTTGTTTAATTATTAATGTTGTTTATTAATCTTATCATGTGGATATCACCTGGGTATGCATAACTAAAGCTAAGTATTGGTAAAACTTGACCAAGTTAAAAGCAACCGCAGTACAGACAGTGTCAGCCTTTTGAGCTTCATAACCCTATGTTACTCTTGTTGAGTACTTTAAGTGCTCACTCTTGCTTTCTCAACCCCTTCAGATGGCTTTGAAGACTATCGTGAGGAGTACTAGGCTAGTGGTCAGCCAGTCGGCGTTCCCTGTGAAGTGGAGCTTCGTCGCGAGAGTTATCTTTAGTTCCGCTCTTTTGTTTAAGAATATTATTCGTTATGTAATAAGCACTCAGTGATGGTACTATTTAAAGATTTGTCGGCTTATGTGTGTGATTGATCCCTGGGCACACATGAGTTATTCGCATTCAATTTTATTCTTAAAATTGGGTGTGACAAATTGGTATCAGAGCAAGTGTTGACTGTAGGACGCAAGCCTAGTTAGAATGGTCTTCTTATCTTGTCCTTACCTTCTCTTTTTCATGCTTACATTCTTGTATATATATTTTCTCAAACTGTTTATGCTACACTTGACTTATTCTATTGTGAAAATTTTGTTCTAATCTATCTCTATCTTGTCATGCTTAAAGATTCCTACCCTTCGCCGATCAGCTCGTCTCAGTTTCAGTGAATGTGTTCCTCAGCAGCAGTTTGCCCCTCCTGAACCTCAAGCGACAATGGTGGAATCTCAGGAAGAACCAGAGGAGGAAGTCCAGGAAATATCCAGTGGCGAAGAGTACCATGGGGAAGAGAGCCCCCATGCCCCAAGTGCTAATGTTAATTCCTCTACTTCCGATGTTGCCGGTGAAGACCTGCCAGAAGAGCCAGTGTGGATCCGCACTAAGTATATCCGAGGAGGAGCACACAGTAGCTACGCTCACACCCAACTGGTGGATCTTGTGGGAGAATGCCACCCAGGACCCGAGATTGCAACCATGTACACCTGCAAGGAATTCAAACACCCCCTCGCCAACACCTACTGAAAGGCGAAGATCTATATCTGTGGAAGTGCTGGTGGGCAAGCAGCTGAACGTGTGGACTATACCTTCCATAGTTGTGTTGCTCATCCTACCATAGAAGCAAGTATGAAGGACGCCGCGTTCTCTGCATACATGGCCATCCACAACAAGTTCAGAGAAAGGATCGTCAACACCCGGCGCCGTTACATCCCTCATTTCGATGCAGAGCAAGGTTGGATAATCGCCGAACCTAAGAGTGAAGGTGGCCCCGTCCTGAATGAGCTCGTCAACTTCGTTCAGGAGATGATGAGCATGTATGGTCATCTCCTAATAGAAGCAAGGGAGCTATGCAAGGAGCTTAAGCGCAGTTACCAACAACAAGATGAGCTTCGTGAAGAGTTTGGACTGCCAAAGAACTTCAAGAAGATCAAGAAGAGTTAGGACTAGGAATCCCTTTATAGTTTATTCGCTAGTTCGTGAGTCGTGTGTGCTAGTGTTCTTCTAAGTGTTTAGCTGCTTGTGCTTTGGCTAGTGTGTGATTTGGTTCTTTGTAATGATTGTTGAGGTTGTGGGCCTGTCCACAACACTCATAGCTTAGGTTGGGTTTCTTTGAAAGATAATAATAAATAAAGTTGTAGTTTTCGTTAATCTGTCTTTTTACACCTCTCTGTCTTGTTAATTTTGCTTAATTAATTCTGAACGTCCTAAAATCACAAAAGTTTAACTGAAAACAGTAAACTTCCTTATCTTTCTGTGGCCGCAAGAAGCACCTTCATATCTGTTCGGTGTTAAGAGAAACAATTCCTGCAAGTTGATGTTTCTGCGCAGTTCGATATTCTGGACAGATCTGTTTAAACGCAGTTTATGAGTAAGTTAATATCAGAATCAGAAAAAGTTAGAATTACGAAAGTTGTAGATGACTCCTTTATCTTTGCAACCATGTAAGCTTTACCTTTGTTTGAGTTCGGAAACTTCAGTTATGACTGTTTTTCTAGACTGCTGTTGTGCTGAAAATCTAGAGGAGTTGCAGACTCATCTCATGTCAGGTGTTAAAACTGTTCTTGTGTTCTATGTGACAGATGCCTCGCACCAGGACCAACTCCGGATCCAACACCAGTGACAACAACAACGACAATAACTAGCACCCTCTACCTCCACCACTTGCGATGACTCCAGAGCAGATGCAGGCTCAGATGATGCAGACAATGCAAGCCATGATGCAGTTCATGCAGAACCAACCCCATCAACCTGCTGGAGCTCCACCTGTCAACAAGCGGAGGGAATTTCTGCAAGGACACCCTCTTGTTTTCTCCCATGCCAGTGATCCGTTGGATGCAGATGATTGGTTGCGTGCGGTGAAGAAGCAACTCAACATCGCCCAGTGCAATGACCAGGAGAAAGTGTTGTATGCTTCTGGTCAACTTCAAGGTGTAGCTCAGACTTGGTGGGAGACATATCAAGATGCTCGCCCCGACAATGCTCCCACTATCACCTAGGAAGAGTTTTCCCGGGATTTCAAGGCGTGCCACATTCCAGAGGGAATCATAGAGCTGAAGCAAGAAGAATTCAGGAATCTTCGGTTGGGACAAATGTCAGTCAGCGAGTACCATGACAAGTTCTCGCAGCTAGCTCGCTATGCTCCCAATGAAGTAAGAGATGATGCTGATAAGAAGCGTCTCTTCTTAAAGGGGATCTACTATGAACTCCGGTTGCAGCTGAAGGGTAATACATACCCGAATTTCCAGTCTCTGGTGAACCGTGCCATCGTCCTGGACAATGAACGCAGGGAGATGGACAAGAAGAGGAAGCTTAGGGGACAAGCTTCTGGGAGCAACACTCACAAGTGTCCCAACTATCCTCAGCAGGGTTACCAGCAGAGGTACCAAGGCACATCCAACTTTGGGAACCGAAACCCGAACCAGCAACGTCTGCCGTTCCAGCAGCAGGGTGGTTACTCAGGACCTCATCAAGGCTCATCTAGCAGTACCCCAGCAAAGACTAATGTTCCCAACACCCCCATCAAGTGTTTTACTTGTGGTGAACCCGTACATCTCTCCTATAACTGCCCTAAGAAGCAAAACTCACCAAACCCTCCAAGTCAGAACAGCAACAACCAGAGAGGAAGGTACCAACCGCCCTCTCATAATAGGAGCGTGAACCATGTCTCTGCAGAAGTAGCTCAGGAAGCACCAGAAGTGATGATGGGTACGTTCCATGTCAACTCCATCCCTGCTACTGTTCTTTTTGATTCCGGAGCATCGCATTCTTTCATATCGCAATCTTTTGTTAGAATGCATGGAACATCATTAGTAGCAATGCCAAACCCTATAATCGTAAATTCACCGGGTGGGGTGATGAGAACCGATTGTTATTGTCCATCGGTTACTGTTACTCTAAGGGGGTAGACTTCAAAGTTCAGCTTACAGTTTTGAGGACCGCTGGGATCGATGTTATATTGGGATTAGACTGGATGAGAAAGCAAGAGGCAGTGATCAAGTGTGATAAGAAGATAGTTGAATTGTCTACACCTACAGGGGGCAGGATCAGTGTTGATGTGGTTATGCAACCTCCACCTACAGCCGCCGTCAATCAGCTGGAGGAGAATGACAACCCAACAGATAGGGTTGTGGATGAATTTCCAGATGTGTTCCCCGAAGATTTGCCAGGTATGCCTCCCGATCGTGACATTGAATTTATAATCGAGTTATTACCTGGAACTGCACCTATAACTAAAAGACCATATAGGATGGGAATAAAAGAATTAGAAGAACTTAAGAAACAAATTAAAGAGTTGTCGGATAAAGGTTTTATTCATCCTAGCTCTTCACCTTGGGGTGCACCGGTTATTTTTGTTGACAAGAAAGATGACAGTCAGAGGATGTGTGTTGATTATCGGTCACTCAATGAGGTAACTATCAAGAACAAGTATCCTTTGCCCAGAATCGATGATTTGTTTGATCAGTTGAAGGGTGCTTGTGTGTTCTCCAAGATTGATCTTCGGTCTGGTTATCATCAGTTGAAGATTCGTGCTTCAGATGTTCCCAAGACAGCATTCACTACGAGGTATGGGTTGTATGAATATACGGTGATGTCATTCAGTCTTACCAATGCACCTGCATACTTCATGTATTTGATGAACAAGGTCTTTATGGAATATCTGGATAAGTTTGTGGTAGTATTTATTGATGATATTCTGATCTACTCCAAGAATGATGATGAACATGCTGAACACTTGAGATTGGTATTACAGAAGCATCGAGAGCACCAGTTGTATGCTAAAAGAAGTAAGTGTGAGTTTTGGTTAAAAGAAGTTTCTTTTCTTGGCCATGTTGTGTCTAACGGAGGTATATCAGTTGATCCTAGTAAGGTGGAAGATGTGCTGAATTGGAAACCCCCAACCAATGTCAGTGAGATTCGCAGTTTTCTTGGCTTAGCTGGATACTATAGAAGGTTCATTGAAGGATTCTCTAAGCTAGCTAAACCTATGACCGCATTGCTTGAGAAGGATGCCAAGTTTGTTTGGTCAGAGAAGTGTCAGGCTAACTTTGAAGAATTGAAAAAGAGATTGACTACAGCTCCTGTGTTGACCTTGCCAGACTTGAGTCAGAAGTTTTCTATCTATTGTGATGCCTCTCATCTTGGTTTGGGTTGTGTGCTTATGCAAGAAGGAAGAGTTGTTGCGTATGCTTCGCGACAACTGAGGAAGCATGAGTTGAATTATCCGACTCATGATTTGGAGTTAGAAGCTATGGTTCATGCATTGAAGATATGGAGACATTATATTATTGGTCATAAGTGTGACATCTACACCGACCATAAGAGCTTGAAGTATATCTTTACTCAATCAGATTTGAATTTGAGGCAACTCTGTTGGTTGGAGCTTATCAAGGATTACGACTTAGATGTTCACTATCATCCTGGTAAAGTCAATGTTGTGGCCGATGCTCTTAGCAGGAAGAGTTATGCTAATGAGATTCGGACAATACCTATGCCTGAAGAGTTATGTGCTGAACTTGAGCATCTCAACTTGAGCATTGTTGCTAATGCTATGGAGATGATAGTGGAGCCTACACTAGAGAAAGAGATTCGTGAAGGACAGTTGCAGGATAAGAATCTGCTGTTAATAGTTGAGAACCTGAAGGAAGGAAAATCACCAGGTTTCCGGTTAGATGATAATGGTACATTGTGGTATGGAAAGCGGATCTGCGTCCCCGACATCAAGTCTATTCGACAGACGATTCTGCGAGAAGCTCATGAGTCAACCTACTCAATACATCCTGGAAGCACTAAGATGTACTTAGATCTTAAAGAGAAGTACTGGTGGGTTGGATTGAAACGTGACGTGGCAGAGTATGTAGCAATATGTGATACATGTCAGAGGATTAAGGCAGAACATCAGAGACCTGCAGGACTGTTGCAACCGATGAAGATACCTGAATGGAAGTGGGACGAAGTTGGTATGGATTTCATAGTAGGGTTACCGCTTACTCGGAAAGGTTATGACTCAATCTGGGTCATAGTTGATCGCTTGACTAAGGTAGCTCACTTCTTGCCAGTTCGAACCACTTATACGGGAGCACAGTTAGCGGAGTTATACATGGAAAGGATAGTATGCCAGCATGGAGTTCCAAAGAAGATCATGTCAGATAGAGGAACCCAGTTCACTTCGCATTTTTGGAGGAAAGTGCATGAGTCCCTTGGGACAGTGTTGAATTTCAGCTCAGCCTATCACCCTCAGACAGATGGACAGACAGAAAGAACAAACCAAGTGCTAGAAGATATGTTGAGAGCTTGTGCTTTGCAGTATGGTACGAGTTGGGATAGGAGTTTGCCCTATGCTGAGTTTTCATATAATAATAGTTATCAAGAAAGTCTTAAGATGGCACCGTTTGAAGCTTTGTATGGACGGAAGTGTCGAACGCCGTTGTTCTAGAATCAAACGGGAGAAACCCAAGTGTTTGGACCAGATGTTCTGAGAGATGCAGAAGAACAAGTCCGAGTAATCAGAGATAATCTGAAGATAGCACAGTCCCGACAGAAGAGTTACGCTGATAACCGAAGAAGAGATTTGTCTTTTGAGGTAGGTGATTATGTTTACTTGAAAGTGTCACCTATGAGAAGTGTGAAACGGTTCAATATGAAAGGAAAGTTAGCACCCAGATATATTGGTCCGTTCAAGATTCTTGAGAGACGTGGAGAAGTTGCTTATCAGTTAGAGTTACCGGAAAGTTTGTCAGGAGTTCATGACGTGTTTCACGTATCTCAGCTCAAGAAGTGTTTACGAGTACCCGAAGAGCAGTTACCGTTGGAGGAACTTACAGTTAAGGAAGATTTGACCTATGAGGAATATCCGGTTAAGGTTTTGGAAATAGCTGAAAGAATTACAAGGAGTAAGGTCATCAAGATGTGCAAGGTGCAGTGGAATCGATATACCGAGAAAGAGGTCACTTGGGAAAGAGAGGAAGATCTAAGAAAAACCTACCCTCAACTCTTTAAGGAAGTAAAATCTAGGAATCTTGGGTCGAGATTCTTTTAAGGGGGGTAGATTTGTAACACCCTAAAATTTGAAATAGAAATTAGATTTGAATTTGCTTCAATTTTATTTATTTGCAAGCAATTTTGTGATCATAGAATTAAATAAATAAAACTAAAACTAATATCACATGCTAGGGTTACCACATGTTTGAGCATTGCATGCCTCTGCATTTTTTTCTTGTGTTGGTTGAAGTTGCAAAACTTGAAAAGGATTTCAAAATCAATTTAGAAAATCAATTTGGAAAACAAAAGAAAAAGATAAAAAGGGAAAACCCTGTTCTCTCTCCTTCTCCCTCCTTTCGGCCTGTTGGCCCAGCCCGGCTTGCTTCCTCTCCCCCTCACTCCTTTCCGCGTGGACCGGCCTCGACCCAGTCGCTCTCGGCCCAGCACGCCACAGCCGCTCGGCCGCCTCCCCCCTCCTCTCTCTCTGACGTGCGGTCCCCGCATGTCAGCCCCTCCTCCTTCCTCCCTTCTCCGGCTTGGACTCTGCCGAGCAGAGACGCCGCCGCGCCGCGTCGCGCCGCGCGCGAACTCCGCTCTCGTAACCGCGTCGGCCTCTCCCTTGCCCCGCTATAAGTAGCACCGACCACGCCGCTTTTTCCCCATCGCATCACCTCGTCTCGCAAGCCGCAGAGCGCCGAGCAGAGCTCCGCCGCCGAGCCGCCAACTGCCGTTCCGCGCCCCCGGCCGCTCCAAGCTCCTCGCCGAGCGTCGCATCGTCTTCACGTATGTGCGGAACACCCCATCCCCCTCTCTTCCTCTCGGTACAAGTCATACCCGCGTGTGTCGCCGTGCACAGGGCAGCTGCCGCCGCTGTCTCTCGCCGTCGGCCCTTCCCGTCCGTCCTCGAGCCCCTCCGAGCTCCTAGGCGAGTTCGCCTCTCTCCGCTCTTTCTCCCGGTGCTCTCAGATTCGAAAACCGAGCACCGTAGCGTCCGATCGACCCCCGCCGGCGAGCATGGGCTCGGGTCGGCCATGGCGCCGCCGTGCGCCGCCCTGCTCCGGACACCGCGCCACCTCTCTCTCCCTCCCTTCTAATCTGAACCGTTCAGATCAGATCGAGTGGCTCAGGATCAAAGATACCCCTTCGCATGGCTATTTTGCTTAAGAGACCCCCGAGTTTCTGGGTCTCAACCCGCCGTCCAAAGCGCCTTTCGGCTTTACGCTTTTCTCTCTGGAAAACGTATTCCCTTCTAGATCTGTTTTAATTCAAAATTAAATAAAAATCCCTATTTACAGATTTGCCACTGATTTTCAAATGCTTACAATTTGCTCATTTTAAATCGAAATCGATCCGTTCAAGTTGCATTAGATCCGTAATTTTATGTTCTATCCAGTAGTATAGATTTCATCTATGTTAATAACTTTTTAAAATCAAAGTAAATTAATTCTTTTAAAGCTTTAATCTTGCCCTTTTCAAAATCTTGTTTAATCTATAATTTATTTGTTTTAGGTCCAATTAGCGTGGTTTTCGCGTCTTTGTGATCGTAGTAAAGTATAGATCTGTTTTATAACTTTTTCAAAACCTCTTATTGTTTATGTTGTAATGTTCTGATCATATCTTTATTGCTTCGTGTATGATTGTTCGGATGATTGCGTGGTGATGTTGATCGAGTACATCCGGTGAGATCTTCGGTGAGCAAGAGTTCTTTGCAGCAGATCAGGATCACCAAGAGCTTTGTGATCAAGGCAAGTTTAACATGGGATCATCCTTGTTACCTATTCACCCTAATTCATATAGTCATGATTGCATGTGTCTAATTTGATTCCTATTTAGATCTTTATCATAGCTTTGTTATCCTTTTAGCTTGTCACCATGGGTTTCTATGCATGTGGGTAGCTTTGCTATGCTTTACATGACGAATATCGAATCGAATCTTGACTAAATGATATATGCAACAAGGGATAAAACTGGCTTTTGTAGCAACATGGAATAGGACCCCACTGCAGGGCAAAAGCTGGGATTCAAATGCAACCACGAGTGCTATAATGGCTTTGGCTTTAGTTAAGTATGAAGTTTGGACTAGCATGCTTGTGGTTCGTGAAAGGCACCTTTGCTGAGCTGGTTATGGGGTATAGCTTGTGTGGGGACCGCTGCGGGTGGTACCATCGGGGTGTCCCATATTCTCCTTTGCATTGGGTCCGTAGGGTCCGCTACATGCTAGAAAGGGCTTTTGAAAGACTTCATAGTGTTCCCTGCCCGCTCACCTTGGCAGTGTTTTGGGAGTAATTAACCCGGGCATATGGGCAACACGGCTTGTGGGTAAAGTGTATAACCTCTACAGAGTGTAAATCTATCATGATAGTCGTGCTCACGGTCACGAGCGGCCTGGAAAACCCACAGTGTAGATGATCATGTTGTTTAATTATTAATGTTGTTTATTAATCTTATCATGTGGATATCACCTGGGTATGCATAACTAAAGCTAAGTATTGGTAAAACTTGACCAAGTTAAAAGCAACCGCAGTACAGATAGTGTCAGCCTTTTGAGCTTCATAACCCTATGTTACTCTTGTTGAGTACTTTAAGTGCTCACTCTTGCTTTCTCAACCCCTTCAGATGGCTTTGAAGACTATCGTGAGGAGTACTAGGCTAGTGGTCAACCAGTCGGCGTTGCCTGTGAAGTGGAGCTTCGTCGCGAGAGTTATCTTTAGTTCCGCTCTTTGGTTTAAGAACTCAGTGATAAGCACTCAGTGATGGTACTATTTAAAGATTTGTCGGCTTATGTGTGTGATTGATCCCTGGGCACACATGAGTTATTCGCATTCAATTTTATTCTTAAAATTGGGTGTGACAGAATACAAGGAAGGGAATCGGTGTATCATCGAAGATGGTGTTCGTGGTTGGCCCAGCACTGAGGTCGTCAGCATAGATCGTGCTCAATCTCGACAAGGCCAGCCTGATGAGCACCAAGCATCTCAGAGTCCCAAAAGGCTAACCAAGACCCAGAAGAGGAGGGTCCAACGTTAGAGGGCTGACAGGCGGCGTCACGAGGCAACAGATTGCGCCGCAAGCTTCTTCCTTCATGTGGAATCTAGGGTACCGGTGGAGGCCAAAGTCTATTCTGACTTTAACGAGTCAGAGTTTGGGGAGTAGACCGGTACGCTCACGCACGAATTCCAGGCGGTCTTTGGCAAGTCTGCGAGGCATAGGCACCTGAAGGCACTATACATCCAAGGATACATCAATGAAAGATTTGTCGGAAGGATACTGATTGATGGTGGTGCCTCCATCTACCTGATGCCAACCCACATCATTCCAATGCTGGGGTTGGAGTCCAAAAAGCTCCTTAGGACAGATCTGACACTTGGCGACTTTGGAGGAAGGACATCAGAAGCTCGGAGAGTTCTGCAGGTGGAGTTGACAGTTGGCAGCAAGACTCTATTGACAACTTTCTTCGTAATTGACGGGGATAGTTCATAAAATCTGCTCCTAGGGAGGAATTGGATTCATGCCAACTATTGCATCCCATCTACAATGCATCAGGTTGCGGTGCAATGGCTGGATAATGATGAACTTGAGATCATTCCGGCCAATGATTGAATTTCGATAGCAACCTTTGACCCTTCTTACTGGGATTTGGAGGACTACGCTTATGACTGCTTTTCTGGCAGAAGGTTCCAAGAAGACCTCCTCACTTTCAATATGGTGTGTCAGTAGCCGATCCAAGCAGTTGGCTTGAAAAAAGTAGAATAATGCATACGCCAATCAACGATGACGAAGGCAAGCTGGGCAAGGGATTTACGTCGGCTGATGAGTTAGAAGCAATTGATATTGGAAATGGTGACAAACCTAGGCTGACGTACATCAGCACTAAACTGGACCCAAGTTTAGAGAGGATTTGGTCAAAAGAGCTTCGATGCAATTGACAAAGCTATACCACCAACCACAAAGACCGAGTTGTAGTCTTTGATCGACAAAATTAATTTCATCAGACGGTTCATATCAAATCTGTCAGCTAAGATCTTGTCGTTCTCAGTTCTACTAAAACTAAAGAACTAGCAAGAGTTCAGATGGGGTAGCGAATAGCAGAAGGCTTTCTAGGAGATCAAGGAGTATTTGAAATCTCCACCGATACTGATCCCTCCTCAGAATGGAAAGCCTTTCAGGCTGTACATAACAGCTGATGACCATACGATTGGATCGGCTCTAATACAAGAATTCGAAGGAAAGGAGAGAGTAGTGTTCTATCTGAGCCGGAGGCTGATCGATCCTGAAATGAGGTATTCTCCCATGGAGAAGTTGTGCCTGTGCCTATACTTTTCCTGCACCAAGCTACGTCATTACCTGCTGTCGTCAGAATACATGATAGTGTCGAAGTTTGACGTTATCAAGCACATGCTGTCTATGCGTATTATGAATGGGAGAATCGGCAAATGGATCCTTGAACTGTCAGAATTTGACCTAAGGTTTGAGTTAGCCAAGGCAGTTAAGGGCTAGGTGATGGTTGACTTTGTCACTCACCATCATGAGAAGGAAATCAGGCTAGTAGACATGGCCCCATGGGCATTGTTCTTCGACATATCTACCTGCAAACAAGGTGGGGGCATCGGTGTCGTCCTAATATCGCCTCGGGGGGCAAGCCTAGAGTATGCTTTTCCGATCAAGCCGACAGCTACCAACAACCAGGCTGAGTATGAAGCCCTTCTCAAAGGACTACAACTGCTATGAGAGATAGGGGCCGAAGCTGTTGAGGTTTTCAGAGATTCCCAATTGGTTATTAATCAACTGCTCGGCCTATATGAGTGAAAGGGTATCATGAAGGTTGCCATGAATTGCTTGAGTCGTTCTCCTCAGTCAGTATCAGGCATATTCCTAGAGGCCAGAATCAAGAAGTGGGTATCGGTAGATCGTGGAGATTTTAGTTGATGAGCTTGTAGATGATCATGATTGAAGGACCAATATCATCAAGTACTTGAAGGATCTTTCACAGCAAGTCTCTAGAAAGCTGAGGTACCAAGCTACCAAGTTTGTCATTCTTGATGATCAGTTGTATCACAGGATAGTCGAGGGTGTGCTACTCAAGTGCCTCAACAAGGAAGAAGCCAAGTTTCTGATGAGAGAGATCCACGAAGGCATTTGTGGTACACATCAATCTGCTCAGAAGATGAAATGGACGATCAAGAGGGCAGGGTACTTTTGGCCAACCATAATGGAAGATTTCAGATATTATAAGGGTTGCTAGGAGTGCCAGAAATTTGGTAAGATTCAGAAATCCCCGGCATCGGCTATGAATCCCATCGTTAAGTTGTGGCCATTTAGGGGATGGGGGATAGACTTGATCAGTCAGGTGTTCCCATCGT
Source organism: Microstegium vimineum (assembly GCA_022036555.1). NCBI lineage: Eukaryota > Viridiplantae > Streptophyta > Magnoliopsida > Poales > Poaceae > Microstegium > Microstegium vimineum. The sequence goes on from CM039126.1 coordinate 38,587,088, forward strand.
CCAGCAAGGGGCATAAGATTGTATTGGTGGCTACAGATTATTTCACCAAGTGGGTTGAAACCATCCCTCTAAAAGAAGCATCATCAACCATTATAATTGAGTTCGTAAGGGAGAACATCATTTACAGATTTGGGGTTCCTCAGACCATCACCACCGATCAAGGGACGATGTTCACATCCAAAGAATTCAGGGACTTCATGACCAAGAAGGGTTTCAAGCTAATCAACTCATCTCCGTATTATGCTCAGGCCAACGGACAAGCAAAAGCATCCAACCAGATATTAATCAAGATAATCTAGAAGAAGATCTTGGAGTATCCTAAGCGATGACATCTAATACTCGTGGAAACTATGTGGCCTTACAGGATGGCTTGTCATGGGTCAACCAAGTGTTCACATTATGAGCTGGTCTTCGGGTAGAAAGCTATGCTGTGTTGACATTCGTTAAGTGCAAAGAGAATATGAAAAATTTATGCAGGCACACAGAATATCATTGTAGCATTTTATCAGAAGTATTCTAGGATCGTTATTTATATTTTACCACAGGGAAACAATGGTTAAAGAATCTGATAAGTTACCATCATATATCTACTAACTTAATAAACCAACTAGACTAAAGCAGGGGTAAAAGATATATATATAATAGTAATTAAGGATCACAATCATCAGATAGGAGAATTCTAAGATAAATGAGTAAATAGGAATAGTGGGAGGACAATGGGAGAGGTCAAGGTTCCTGAATAGTTCTCTATTACTTTGGTTCTATGATAACAGGAGATGGATAAATATAGCAATCACACAATAGCACTTCGGGACATCAGAACACTAGCCACGGAAAGGGATGAGAAGGGAGCTAGGAAGCTCCGACTACCGTCCCACGAACATTAACCCTTACGTGGTGGAATACGTAGGTCATCAGGTCTGTTACATCCTGGGGCTACCACAACTATCCGTGAGGGTCAGGCGCCACCTCAGGTAACCTCTAGTCTAGACACCACGTCTACACTATTAATTACTACTCTAATTATCTTGGGTAACTAGAGCACTCGATGCGAGCGGAGATCCTATGCTAAAGTATAACAACTATATTAACCAATGATAATTTGCATAAAGTAAATAGAGAAGATAAATATATTAAAGCATAAGTACTACAAAGACAAGATACAAGATATACCAGATCTCTAAAGAATCCTCCAGAAACAGAGCGCAGCTTCGCTCTCCCTAACTCCCAACTAGAACTAATCTACTACATTGGAAAGTCTAGCCCTAATTCTCTAGAGTTGAGAGATCATCTTTTCGGGGGATGCCTCTACAACTCCATGATGATGGATTGAATGGGATTGAATGTCTCCATGGGGGTCTGCCCTCTTATTTATAGCCCGGTGGGATGCACGACAGTCGTTGGATCAAATCGACTTAACGTAGGGCTGAGATGACTCCTTAGAGGCGATGGAGGAAGCTTCCAAAAGGCGGCAGCAGGAGGGCCCAGGGGGGTGCCGCTCGGCATGGGCCCAGGCCGGCCGGCAATCTAGGTGGGCCTCTCAGGCCTCGCTTCCTTCGGGTGCCTTCTGGGTCCTTCCTGAGTCTGATGGAAACTATTTCCTCGCGGATTTATTCTGACATTGGCCCAGGGGGGTGCCGCCCGGCATGGGCCCAGGCCGGCCGGCCCTCTAGGTGGGCCTCTCAGGCCTCGCTTCCTTCGGGTGCCTTCTGGGTCCTTTCTGAGTCCGATGGAAACTATTTCCTCGCGGATTTATTCTGACATTTTCTCTGATTTTCTTTCCTTTATATGCTTTTCTAGAATAGTCCCTGGAAAATATTGAAACACCAAAACTCATGAAAATTGTTAATTAAAGCCCTATGTTTCTAGATATTATATTTGATTCATCCAATTATCATGTTTATAATGGTATTAAAAGTTGATGCTAACGACCGTCAACAAGCTCCCTCAAGCTTACCCTTTGCTAGTCCCTAGCAAAGCCTTTCCAATAAACTTGGATCAGGAGTTGCTGCAATGCTTTCACACATCAAAAGTTCACATGCTTTCAAACAAAATATCTTCTATGAATTAGAAAACTACTCTAACTTTTGAACTCACCCTTATTACCTTTAACCATGGGGCTTTAACTATCACTTGGGTCTTGAGCGATCGAAAGACAAAACAATCGAATCAGGCACTATGTCTCAAACTCTTCACTCTACCAAAATTCTTGGTTTTGTAATATTTTCAAAATAAAACTTAGAGATTAATTGTATGATATCCTCAAGTCTCTTCTGTATGTGATATTTGTGGATCTGACTGAGGCGTTAATAAAGTCATGCCCTCCTATACTAGTAAATATAGTGGAGTTCATAGGAATGGCTTAATAAGGCTTAGCATACTTACTTTGTATATATTGTAAAGTCAAAAAATAGATCCACAGAGAGTCAAGTCATACAATCAAGTCAAGATGTGCATGTGTGTGGATATGGTGGATATATGGTGGTGATGGTTAAAACCTAATTCTACTTTGCTCCTTGAAATGAATCTCTCTTTTGGAATTTTAAAATTTTGAACAACATGGCTAGAGAGTATGAGCTATCTTATTCTTTATCTATTTTTTGAGAGGTGCACCGGACACTTGTCCATTTTTAATTCCTCTCTTTTTTTCTCTATTTTTAGATAGCTTTTGCATAGCTCATACCTCCATCACCAAGAAAAACTATTTGAGAGAATATAACAAGAACTTTGGAGCATTTATGAATGAATGGAAATGGAATGAATATTTTTGGTGGTGGTTACTCTCAGTGTAAGAGTAAGACCTTTTTCTAGTGGATGAATGACATGTTGTTGCGCTTCCTCTAGTGTAGAGTAGTGCATATTTGGGTGGTGTGTACGTGATCTTGATTTAAAAGCATGACGAGACTCTTCACCGGGTCTAAAGGTTGACAACGCTCAATACAAAGATAAGTAGCATGATCGAGTCTTCCTAATCTAAATGTATATAAATGTATATGGCTTTGGTAGGAATTTAAACTATGTCATACAAGAGCTCATCATGTAAGATTTTGAATTTTCAAGAGATAAATTACCAAAACTTAGTATTGCTAGGAGTAAGATAAATAGTAGCTCAGACTTAGTTTAAGTATATGCCTCCACAAGTTTTAGGTTCAGAGTAAATTCTCAAATCAAAGTAGTTTTAACCAAAACTTAGGAGAATCCAAGGTTTAAAACTAGGTACTTAAAAGGGATTACGACAGAGAAACTATTCATCATTTCCAAGATAAAATTAAAGTTCATAGCTTTATTGACTCTAAGTAAATTAAACACACACCCTAACTAATCATATCTTTACTTAGGACTCTTAAGACTCGACAGACATGGACCTTCATGTGCCCAAATATTTTTGGCAATCTTAAGTTTTCTTATGATACTATGGTGAACCTTTATGTGCTCACATATTTTTAATATTTTATGACCATAAGATAGACTCGATAAATAGCATAAGTACACTTACCTGATAACTGGGGGTGCCCTCCCCCAAGCTTGATTTTGCTATGATTGAGTTGAATGATCTATGTAAGTAGCCTTCTGGTTGGCTTACTCCTTTTTGGTGCTTTCAATCCTGCATGGTTATACTCTAACAAGAACAAACAAAACTCGAGGCTCCAATTTGATAATGGGATTAGCGGTCAGCCAAAAGAGTAACTAAATATTCTTATGAGCTAATTTAAATTTTAATAGATTCTAGCAGGGATTGAATATCTCATTTTTTTAGAATTTTATATTTTATAATGCAAGAATTAAAAATTATTTTTGTGCCACCATAGCAAGTTTTTTAAGGTATTACCATAAGTTCTCTCACATGGGGCTTTGTATTTTTTATGATGCAATGATAAATAAATATTTATTTTGTTTTCATTTAGATATGCAAAAAGATAAAGGTGATAAAGATTACTAATAACTAATTAGGTAACTACCATTTTTACCTTATGGCAAAGGAACAGAATTTATAGTCTACTGATAAGACTAGAAAGGAGAGAGTACTTACTTGTCTGATTTGTCATCTGATGTGAGCTCAAACGACCAAGAAGGTTGCCTTTGAGTTGCTTGATTGCATTTCTCTAGTGGCACCTTTATTCATCTACTTCCTATGAGTGTGCGCTTCTTAATATAGATTTGTTCCTCCATGGCACCCAACACTTTCTCATAGCTGAAGTGGTGGTTCAATGAACTCAATCCATGAACAAGTCTTTAACCTCTTTATCCTGCAAAATGTTAGTGGACACATACCCGAAGGATTGCAATGAGTTTTAAACATGGGTTGTTGTCCAAATTTTATATAGTTTTCATCTATGCTAATTAAAAGATGGGTTTTAGGATTACTTTAGCATTGATTTTATTTTATCACGATTTATATTGAATTTTATTTGTGTTACATTTTAACATAGTTCAAGGCAAAGTTAACTCACATCAAAAGATAAAATGGATGAACTTTAATACTTAAAGTTCTTCCCTCCATGAAGGATGAGCTGTGTCTCCTTTGCGCGAAGTTGTTGGAATTAATTGTATGCCTTGATTCATCTCCGATGTGAATTCGTCTTAGGTCTTACCCAAATCAAATTTGAGAGTTTTCTGCAGGGGTTAGTCCGACAAAATAACCAGTGTCTACACTAGCAGTTTTTAGTTCAATAACCAAACTAAACTCTATGTCTAATTTATTTAAGAAAGACATTTTAACCTAAGCACCACGCTTACATTAATATCCTTTAGAAATACTCATATGAAGTACTTCCAAACCAAAGCATACTATAGCAAAGGTAGCATGAAAGCATATAGAGATTTATTGAAATGAAGATGAAAGCATTGGATCATGGTGAGAAACACTTTTTTTTCTTTTTTCTATGCAATATAATGCAGGGCATATGGATGAATGTAATAAACTAAACATGCAATGGATTTCAAAATAAGAGATGTACTAAATGGAGGTAGATGTATGAATGATTAAGGATAAACATGCAGTGGTATGCATAAATTGAAAAGATAACTACTCATTAAATTTAGAGTCTATGAGCAAGACTATCTCATCTTAATTGATCAAATTTACCATGTCTCACAATGAATGTTGTGAGTAATGCAACTTCTATGTTCCGTCACATGAGATGATCTTTGAATTCTTTTGACGGCGACCTTTTCTCCAATCTACACACGGTTAGAATGATATAAATATTTATACATACCTGTGAGATGGCAGGGCTCTGATGTTAATGGATCATCAATGTTTAGAAACTTTGGGTTCTTCCCTTTTCTTGTGGAAGCTTGCCGGAAGGTCAAAACGGCTTCTAATGTCCTGTCTATTCCACAATTCAATAGAATAGGGGGTAATCCTACTAAAGCTAGTGGTACACTAAATTAGCAGATATCAAGATCATTATCAAAACCTTTACGTCAATTGTTTTCCCGGCAATAGCGCCAAAAATGTTTGTTGACATTCGTTAAGTGCAAAGAGAATATGAAAAATTTCTGCAAGCGCACATAATATCATTGTAGCATTTTACCGGGAGTATTCTAGGATCGTTATTTATATTTTACCACAGGGAAACAATGGTTAAAGAATCTGATAAGTTACCATCATGTATCTACTAACTTAATAAACCAACTAGACAAAAGCAGGGGTAAAAGATATATATAATAGTAATTAAGGATCACAATCATCACACAGGAGAATTCTAAGATAAATGAGTAAATAGAAATAGTGAGAGGACAACGGGAGAGGTCAAGGTTCCTGAAGACTTCTCTATTACTTTGGTTCTATGATAACAGGAGATGGATAAATATAGCAATCACACAATAGCACTTTGGGACATCAGAACACTAGCCACGGAAAGGGATGAGAAGGGGGCTAGGAAGCTCCGACTACCGTCCCACGAACATTAACCCTAACGTGGTGGAAAAAACGTAGGCCATTAGGTTTGTCACATCCTGGGGCTACCACAACTATCCGTGAGGGTCAGGCACCACCTCAGGTAACCTCTAGTCTAGACACCACGTCTACACTATTAATTACTACTCTAATTATCTTGGGTAACTAGAGCACTCGATGCGAGCGGAGATCCTATGCTAAAGTATAACAACTATATTAACCAATGATAATTTGCATAAAGTAAATAGAGAAGATAAATATATTAAAGCATAAGTACTACAAAGATAAGATACAAGATATACCAGATCTCTGAAGACTCCTCCAGAACCAGAGCGTAGCTTCGCTCTCCCTAACTCCCAATAGAACTAATCTACTACATTGGAAAGTCTAGCCCTAATTCTCTAGAGTTGACAGATCATATTTTCAGGGGACGCCTCTACAACTCCATGATGATGGATTGAATGGGATTGAATGCCTCCATGGGGGGTCTGCCCTCTTATTTATAGCCCGGTGGGATGCACGACAGTCGTTGGGTCAAATCGACTTAACGTAGGGCCGAGATGACTCCTTAGAGGCGATGGAGGAAGCTTCCAAAAGGCGGCAGCAGGCGGGCCCAGGGGGGTGCCGCCCAGCATGGGCCCAGGCCGGCCGGCCCTCTAGGTGGGCCTCTCAGGCCCCGCTTCCTTCGGGTGCCTTCTGGGTCCTTCCTGAGTCCGATGGAAACTATTTCCTCACGGATTTATTCTGATATTTTCTCTGATTTTCTTTCCTTTATATGCTTTTCTGGAATAGTCCCTGGAAAATATTGAAACACCAAAACTCATGGAAATTGTCAATTAAAGCCCTATATTTCTAGATATTATATTTGATTGATCCAATTACCATGTTTATAATTGTATTAAAAGTTGACGCTAACGACCGTCAACATACTGTTGTGGGAGATGAGCATTGGGTCTCGGAGGATTACATCAGTTGAGGGCCCTGGAGAATATTGATGCTCACAAACTCAGGATCGCCAAATACTATGATCAGAAGGTAAGAGAGAAAAGGTTCAATCAGGGGGACCTGGTTTGGAAAGTCATTTTGCCCATCGGAACTAAGGATAGCAAACACGACAAATGGTCACCAAACTGGGAAGGCCCTTGCCGGATCACAAGAGGCGCTCCGGGTAATGCTTACTTCTATGAAACTCTAGAGGGAGAAGAGTACTCCAGAGCACTTAATGGAAAATACTTCAAGAAGTATTACCCCAGTGTGTGGGTCGACACATTATAGTCGATCAGATCGGATAGCCGATGTGATACATATCGCCTTCGGCATAGAAAATGATCGGTCTAGCTAAGTTTGGGACTGATGATAGCCGATACGGTATGTATCACCTTTAGATATAAAAAAACATCGACAGATTAGAATCCCTAACGAAGCAGAAGAACACATGATGAAGATAGAGTCAGCATCTTGAAAGACATTTTGTTGGTTCATGCCTATTACATTTTAATCGCCAAGGAACACTTTGCTAATAATGTCCTTGGCGCGAGTGATACTAACTATTGCCTTGCCGTGCTCCCGGAAGGCCTCCTATAGATCTTCGTAATCTTCAGGGCCATTGTTCCCTGGGAACCTAGGCTCTATGTCCTGGAGGTTAATGTTAGAGGTGGCTATTGACGGTAAGAATGAACCTTTTTGTCACCATCAAAATACCGTCAACATCCTCAGAATAGAAGAAAGGCAAGCTTATCATGAGCACATTTTATCCAATAACTGGTTCCACATGTCCCTTGAATATTTGTTTGCAGGTGATGACAAATGGGGCATTTGGGGCGCGTTTGCGGGGGAAGCCGCACAGCCCGGCTGCGCCCTGGGGCTGCAACTTCCCGTGTTTGCATTGCCTGGCCGATGGGGAGCTCGGCTTGCACGATGCACAAAGCAGCAAAAAGGGTGGCTCCCGGGATACGCCGAAATCGGCCGTTTTTCTGCAGCCCGGCTCGTTCCAGCTCCTTTGAGCGCAGCAACTATTCTCTCACACACTAATTCCTCTTCTATTCATGCTAGTACAAGCAAACAAACACAGTCTCGTCTCAGCTCGGCTCCCCAAGAACATGGACACAAACAAACTCAGTTGCACCATTTGAACCGGCCTCTAGCCGGCCATGCTCAGCTCAGCCGACTAGGCTGGTGAGGTACACCCTCGCGAACGCACCCTTGGGAGCCTGTGGGTCCACTTAGGGGGTCGGCCGACCTCCGTATGGGGCCACTAAGGCCTCACATGCCCCCATGATCTGAGTAACACCTTCCAGAGTGAAAATCCACCCTTGGATCTACTCTGTGCTATCTCTCAATGGTTCTAGATCAAAGCATGAGGATCCATGGACCCACAATTATTTCAGAAAAATAACAAACTCTGCCAAGGTGACCATGACATGTGGGCCAGGCTCCACACGAAAGGAGGATACCACAGGTCTCAACTCTAGGTCGGCCGACCTAGGGTATGGGCCCTGAGGCCACCCACAGACCCCCTGGCTAGTGGGTTAGCTTCTAGAAGGAAGAGGTAGGTCGACTGACCTACTCCTGGTGCCCAAAATCTCCTTGAGCTCTCCACCGCCTTCTTGCATGCCGCCATGCGTCAACTTGATATCCACCCTTGGTTTAAGATGGTTATAATGACGGTTTGATCCTACGGTGGTTGATGAAGGTGGTGCGGATCGCTGACGTGGCACTGGACTCCACCTCTAGCTATAAATACCCCCTAGGCCTTCACTTGTAATCATGCCTCATGAGAGAAACTACTTAGCTTAGCGGAGCTCTACGGTAGTGCTATGCTAGTTGGAGGAGAGTGAGGGAAGTCTTCTGGAGAAAGCCCCGAGCCTGTCGGGAATCTTCTCTAGAGCTGCACCTCAGCGGATGCGAGTCTCTTGTAAGTTCAACACTTGTAAGTGATTCTTCCGAGTTCTTTTTATAGCATTTAATATTCTAAATCTGGTTTAGCTGTTATACATCTTTTCACGCTTGTTCATCGCTTTGCTCTGAGTGAAGTGCTTTAATCTTAGGCCAAGGTTAAAGTAGTAAGATTAGTGTAGACGTGGTGTCTAAACTTAATCTTGCCTTTGTAAACCCCTTATCGTATGAATTGTTTGTGGTAGCTAGTAGGTGGTGACAGCCCTATCTAGTCTTCGTATTCCACCACGTGTGTAAGATAAGTTCTTAAAAGGTAGGGCCTCAATACAACATGATGGCGCGGTCCGGTTAGAGTTTTGTCCTCTTACTGATCTATCCCATCGCCTCCTGCAAGAGAAGGGTTATAAGGCCAGTATAACTAGCTTATACCTTGTTAGATATCTTTTCTATATCAAACCTCTCAACCCAGTTACCATAGTCTCCCTTGATTCATCATAGTACATATCCATATTCCTAGTCAATTCACTTCTCGTTCCTTGTGGAAAATACGATACCTAGAATACTCCCGGTGAAAGCTACACTTGACAACCATACGCTTGCGGTATTTTATCCGTTTGCCACCTTTAGGGTCAACAGTGGCCTCGGTGGCGGCGAGGGCCACCACGACGCCATGACGAACGCCGTGGAGGGCCACCTCTTGGACTCGGCGTTGAACATCCTGGAGGCTGTGTCCTAGCGTGTCGCCTCTAGCATTGATGACATTGGCAACGGTGGTGGCAATCTGCCCGTAGATTGTCCAGCTACGCCGTCAGCACTGTGGAAATCAAGGGAGACATAGATGATATGAGGGTGCAAAAAGAGTATAGAACAGATGACCAAATAAAATACATCTTACTTGCCACCACGTTATCGGTTGCAGATAGCCGATTCCTCGCCTCGACGAGCTCGTCTCTGGCAGCATTCAGGGCCACCTATTGTGCCTCGACCACCCCTTTTAGATGGTTCTCCTCTTTGGTGGCTTCTGAATGAAGCCCGTGAATCTGCTGCATATGGCGACGTTCCTCCTCCATGGTAGAAGTGCTGGAATCTGAGTCGGAGCCGGACGGAGACGGTGGAGCTTCGGAAGGACCAACCCCCATAGACCTAGGAAGGGGAAGGGGGTTGCCAGTTGCAAGATCAATATAGTGGACACTGCCATTGATGATCACGCTAAAAGAAAGAAAAAGCTTCAAATAAGGTGCATCCGAAGGTAAAGAAATCACTGATCAACTTACCGCAGCAGGAAAGGCGCTGACGCATGGGGATGCCCTCCGGAAGGCCATCCGCTGGGCGCTTCCCGCGACTGTCGTCTCCAGCCATGGGTTTTCTTGATGATTCTTGGGGGCTCCGGAAGGCTACAGTTCAGGATGGCTATGAATGAGTATCAAAGCCTGAGGGGCACATTGCATTATATGGATCCTCTGCAGAGATGAAGAGTCAATTTGAGGATGCATTGCAGCATGAAGTTAGCACAGGCGGAGGGTCAGCTGTTTCGGTTCCCAACAATGCAGAGATATTTTGGGGTGGTGAGCCGACTGTTGGTACAACTCTTGGGATTTCTGAAGGAATTTTGGAGTAAAACAAGTTTATCCCAAAATTGGGGGGCATGTGTTAACACCGTATTTTGGTACAATCAGATACATACTCATGGGCTCCTTAGTAGGCCTTCGGAGGAGGTATTCAAGATGGGCCCGAAAGATCGACTAAGGAAATATAGGATTGCAGAAAGATCTTTTGGCCGACTACAATAGAATGTGCACGGCAATCTCGGCACAGGAATGGATTGAAGCCCAAGTCATATTTTGTTTCCTTATTATCACGACTTGTGCGATGGCCGGTTAGGGTTAGTGCTGTGGGCTATAAATAGCAAGGCTTACAGAATGAGAAGGACATCCATTCAATCAAACACACAACTAAGTTTATTCCGGCAACCGGCCAACTCTAGGAGTAGGAGTAGAGTAGATTTCGGTGAACATTCGATGGACCGGGCTGCATTGACCAGATCGACCTCCTGTTTGTTTGTAAGTCTAGCCTTGGTTCATGTCTCGTTTGTACAGCTGTATTGTGTAACTCATGCAAGATTGATATGAGCTAGTTATTAGTTTGAATCTATTGTTCGTGGGACTGCATTGCTTCAATCTCACATGAATCGTGGCTTCAAGCTAGTTATCGGCTCTATTAGATTGACGATCTAATAGATTCATTAAGTTATTGATATTGTCTGTTATGCATTGTTTAATCTATTTCTATAATATCTTGCCCAACCTCAACTAATGGATTGGCATGTGCTTTATTTCCCATTTAGATCTATTGTCTCTGACGCTTTTACTCCTATACTTACCAAGGTAGTAGATCTAAGATCTTATTGGCTAATCCTTTAGTTGCAGTTGTCACATGTTGTGGGTTCGAGACATACGCTCGGTCGTTAGATTGGTTTGAGAGTGGTTGGATCTAGTTCAACATACATGGTACGGCTGCATCTACCGGACCCCACTGCCACATGTGTTGGTTATGTCTGTCCAATCTTAGTTCTGTCTGAGGCCAAGCGTATGGATCTTGTTCAAGCCTCATGGATCCCATATTGGCTAACATAGCCGATCTGGTTATGCTTCATTCATACGGTGCATGAGCTTTATTGTATTAATATATTATATCTATTAAATGTATTGGGCGTGGCTTGGCTTGTTTACTTTTATGACTGCATGGAAACACCCCAATGCTAGTAAATGGGTCAAGTTATTAGGTTAATTGGCATCATGGCTGCATGGGAACACACCTCTGTTGATGGTTAATCTTTACCTGGTATGCTTAGTAGATTTGGTAGTTTGATGCCGATAACGTCACATATGTCGCATCTTTACCTTACTATTGTCATATGATCGGCTAATTATGCACCTTATATTTGATATCCTGTGATAGCCGTTTGTATACTGTTATTACGCTTCATATCGTTTGAAGTTGACTCTTTAGTCAATGTCCTTCATTCATTGGCTATACAAGAGCTGCACATTCATGGAACTGTCAGGAAACAACCGGTAGGTTCCATAATTTGATGTTTCACTTCCTTGTCAATTGCAGGTCAAATTGACTGGCACGCCTAAGATCAATCCCCAAAGTGTCATGAGCCGCTTTAGAGGTTTAGGAGATCAAGCTCTGCTGCTGCCTGGTCTCCGCTAGCCTTGCGCGGTGCTGATGCCAGAAGACCCCATTTTTGGTGTCATTACACCTCCTACAGTCACATGTTTTGACTGTCAAGTCTACAATGTGCTGATAATCCTTGACTAACACTTGAAACACTCCAGCCCCAGATAGCAGTGGATAGCATACATTTGCAAACTCAGTATTTCCAGCCAACTTTTTCCTGATCTTTGGGCAAAAATAACTTGTGATATCTTTTTCTAGCTCTTTTCTCTTGCTGAAATGCCTTGTCATCAACTGGCACTTGATCTTCTCAAACATAGACAACATTGGTAACTCCCTAGCTTCCAATATGTACTTATTGAAAACCTCACAATTGTTGTTCAATAAGATATCACATTTGGGAAAAGTAGAAAAGTAGGCTCTTACCCAAGTGTTGGGTTCCATTTTTTACATCCATTCATAAGCACCAACATCGAAGACCTTCATCTTTTCCATATTCCTTTTCCATGAATCCTCTGAAGAAGATCTTGCACATGCCCACAATTGGGTTTTCAGCACTTCACCTTTAAACTTCTCTGGGAAAACCTGCTTCATAGCTGGTATTAAGCCCTAAGAAAGAAACCAAAAAATTAGAAGCCACACAAAGCATGTTCAAATATAATCAAAGTTTAGACACACTCACTTTTTGCTTGTCAGTCATTATTGTCCAGGGGTAGGTATTGTCAATGTTTAGATCAGACTTGAGAGTCTCCAAGAACCACTTCCATGTGGCTAGTGACTCAACTTCCATTGCTATAGGAAAAATACAATCATTGGGATCCATGCCCACTGTAGTTAGAAGTTGGCCCCCATATTTGGTCTTAATGAAGCAGCCATTCAAGCAAATTATAGGCCTACAACCTGAAACAAATCCCCTTTTGCAAGCATCAAGGCTCATGTAACATGTGCTGAACCTACTATCAACTAAATTCAAAAAAAAATGATGACCCAAGGTTGCTCCTCCTCAACTCTTGACCATAGTCCCACAGAGAATTGAACTGAAGATCCTCATCACTATGGATTTCCTTCCTAATCATCCTTCTTCCTCTGGCCACCTTACTTCTAGGAGTTAGGTTCCACTCTTTCTGTATTGTTATGCTTAGGCTAGTGATGCTCATATTGTCATTGGCCCTGAATGATTCCAAGTACTTTCCAGCAATCCATCTAGCAGTACACTTCCTGACTTTCCACTCTTTTTGACAAGTATGTTGTCCATAGTAGGTTTTCACTACAAAAGATTTTATCCTGCTATCAAATGAAGCAAAACAAAGTCCATGGGCATCCTTCAGCACAGTGTGCTCTAACTCTAGTCTTGTCATTTCTTGGCATCACTTTTGGTACTCTGTTCTTGACACTATACTCATTGATGGCTTCTCTAACCTTTTGAGCTGAAGGAAACACAAGCCTAACTAAGAATGCAGGATTTGCCATGTCCTAATCTCTAAATGACTTGAAGCTATGACCATCTTCCCCCTCACCATCTGATTCTGGTAGGTTAAGGCTCTCATCATCAGTGTCTTCCTCCTCTGACACTACATCTGGCCTATTAATAGCAAAATACTTCAACTTGTTGTCCTTTGCTTTCTTGTTATCTTTCACACTGATCTCTCCCACATGGCCTTCACTGTCATCAGCAAATGTCTCCAAAATGTCTTCATCCCCATCCTCCATTTCATAGTCACTATCAAGAAAACCATCATATTCTTCACTTGCAGGAGGGCCACTTGATTCAGCTTTAGTGTTGAATTGGTGAGACCCCCATGTGTTTGGTTTTGAGTAATTGATGAAACTTACCTAAGTACTAACCTTGGATCTCTAAGTGTGAATCATGAGATAGGTTGGTACATGCCATGTGTTTGGTTTTGAGTAATTGATGAAACCTACCTAAGTACTAACCTTGGATCTCTAAGTGTGAATCATGAGATAGGTTGGTACATGCCATGTGATGGAGCTAATGGATCAAAGATGATGATTGCAAGGCTCTAGCATGGTGGAGGTGAAGTGCAAAGGAAAATGGAAAAGGATTCAATGCAAAGGTTAAATAGGAATCCATTTTCGGTTTGGTGATCAAGACACCATAGAGGGTGTGATCACATTTAGGATAGATAGCCATACTATCAAGGAGGGAGCTCTTGTGTTTGATTACGGTTATAATGTGCCACTAGGTTCATTGCATTGCATTTAAAATCAATTGAACTAGTGAAACAACCAACTAATTCCAAGATAAATGTGAATTAAAAGCTAACACACGTGCATAAGTGTTGAGATCACTTAGTGTTGGCTCTTGAAAGCTTGGAGAAGTTGGAGAAGTGTTTGGGCAGCAAGAAGGAGCTTTGGACAGAGGTCCGGACGCTAGGGTACCTGCTGTCCGGACTAACGCGTGTGCGTCCGGAAGCATACCTGTAACACCCAAATTTTTGCTTTGAATTTCAAATAATAGAAAATGATTTAATTATGGAATTGTGTGAGCATTTCATTTAGTGGATTATTAAAATTCTTGCAAATAAAACTTATTCTAGTTTAGAAACTTGTTGATGCATTCATGCAGTTGCATATTTTCTTTGCTTGTTTGAATTTACAAAGCTCAAGTTTCAAATGGTTTCAAATTTGTTTTTGAAATGAAATTGGAAAAGAGAAATAAAAAGGAAATAAAAAGAAAAAGAAAAAAATGTCCAGCCCACCTCACTCCCTCTCCCTTTTCTCCCACACGGCCCAGCAGAGACCGGCCCAACCGGCCACCTCTCCCTTCCCTCTCTCTTCCTGTCGCTGACAGCCGGGGTCCACCTGTCGGCGCCGCCCGTTCCCTCTTCTCCCCCTCTTCTCTCTCTGACCGACCCGGCCCACACGTCAGGGCTGTCCCCAACCTCCCACCTCCGCTCCGTCCGGCCGAGTTCACGCACGAGCGCGCCGCGGACGGCAACCGCCCGCACGCCCGCACCCACCCTCGCATCTTGCCCACGATGCCGCAACGGCACCGCACGTCCCGCGCCTCTGCTCTGCGCTATAAAGCCGAGTACCGCGCCCTGCTCTCTCCCTTTCCCATCTGCCATCTCCTCGCCGCCGCCGCCGCTGTTGTCGCCAAAACACCGCACCGGAGGCCGCAATTCGTCGTGGTAAGACCTGTTTCATAACCGCGAGCGCTCCGCATACCTCCGTAGCCTAATCCCTCTCTCTGCATCTCTTCGGTGGGCACAGAACACGCGCCGTGGAAGGGGAGCCCTCGGAACGCCGTCGCGACGCCGACCGCCGCTCTTCGCCGTCAAGCCATCCCAAGCCATCTCCGTCCTAATTGAAGTCGCGGTGAGCTTCGCCTTCACTTCTTCTCACTCCCCGAGCTTTTAATTCGGCGAATTGTGCCCTCTGAGGCACTGGCCGAATGCGAACCGTGCCGCCGGCCATGGCGCCACCGCGGGCAGCACGCACCGGCCGCTTTTCAGTCGCGTCCGAGCACTTCTTTAGCATCGCACTGACACCCCGCCACTCCCCGTGCCTTCAATTGGTTTCTAGCACCGTACTGTCTCGGCCGCGTACACAGATTGAGTTCGGTCATGGCGCCGCCGCGGACGTCTCTGTTCCGGTGACACACAGCCTCAACCGAACCCACCCTCGCACTCGCACGGACCTGTAGATTGTTTCTGTGCAATTGGTTGAACCCGCGGTAGTCGGAAACGTCATCCCCGCGTTCGCCGGCGAGCCAGAGCCGCCGGGATCCATGGCGCCGTCGCGGTTTGCTTCCCCGTGTTCAACCAAGTGCACCACGGGCTTCGCCTTGTCCCCCTCTCTCTTCCCATGCCATCGGCGTTCGAAATAGACGCCGGACGAGCATTTCCGGTGGAACTCCGGCGAGCCCGGCGCTCTGTAGCTATGGCGCCGCCGCGCCCGACCTCTGCTCCGGCCGCCGTACCCCTTCTCTCTCTCCCTTGGATCGGTTCTGCGCCGTTGGATCGTATCTGTGCGGTCAGGATTAGAACCCCGAAGGGGTATGAGCCCCGGTCCACGGTGGACCGGTGGACCGCAGCACTTGCGCGGTGCACGGCTGTGTCCGTGGACCCGTCCAGTCCCGGACCGCCGCGTGGCAGCTCTGCCGACCCCGCGTCGCAGCGCTAGCGCATTTCCGGGTTTACGTCTTCTCGGTTCAGAAAACGTATTCCTTCTCGGTTTATTCTAAAATTGGAAAACTGATATTTACAGTTTTGCCACTGCATTAATTTGTTTATAAAGTCTTCATTTTAACTCCGATTTGGACGATTCGAGTTGCGTTAGGTTCGTAATGAAATTCTCTACATGTTAAAACATCTGTTGCTCATGTTTGAATTATTTATTTTCCATGATAATTCAAATACTAAAAATGCTCCTAGAGAACCAGTTAAATTCATATCTTTTGCGTTTTAAATCCGATTTTCGTGAAATTCGTGTTGAAATGATCGTAGCAATGCGTAGTATCTTTTTATAAACCTTTTAACTCTGTTTATTGTTATTGGTGTACTGTTCTAATATTAGTCTTGTTTGCTTTGTATGTATGAAATTGGAATGCGGGTTGTTGCAATGTCTTGATCGAGTTCAGGCAGTGAGGAGTTTGTTGGTGATCAAGAGTTCTTTGATCAGGAGTGTTTTGACCAGCAGGACTTTGAGAACCAAGGCAAGTATAGCATGGGACTTTCCTTGTTATCCTATTCACTATAATTATCAATTCATGTGCATGCGTTAATTTGATACCTGTAGTTTAATTCCCTAGAGTTGAAACCCTTTACCTTGATTCCTATGGGTTATGCATATGGATAGATGGCTAGTGCTTTACATAAACGAATACTTGATCCCTGCCAAAGGTTAAAATGCTATGAATGAATTGGTGATCTTGTTATGGCAATTGGAACATAACCCTTTTTAATAACCCACTGTTGGCAAAAGCTGGGACTGACAGTGCTTCTGTGGGAGCTACATGGCTCTGGCTTTAACCTAGTAGTAGGCTCTTTTCTAGCTCGTTAGCGGTTACCCGAAAGGGCGCATTAGGCTCTTGCCGAGCTGGTTAAGTGCGGCCTCTGTCCGAGTTCGAGCGTAGGCTGCGGGTCGTTATGCTACTCGGAAGGGGAGCTCTATCGCCCCTTGCCAATCCTAGCGGCCCTAATCTTGTTAGACGAGATACTATGAAAGGTTTCATAGTGAACCCCGCCCACTCACCTTGGCAGTGTTATGGGAGTAATTAACCCGGGCAATCGGGGCATCACGACTCATGGGTAAAGTTGCACAACCTCTGCAGAGTGTTAAAACTGATATATCAGCCGTGCTCACGGTCACGAGCGGCCCGGAAAACCGACAGATTAATTAATTAACTTGACAAACACTTATGTTCCTGTTGTCACCACTTTTATGGTGATGGTTATGATTCTTTAAACCTTGGCAGTGGTATAAGTGGGATAATTTGGGGCTAAAGCATAACCTGATGATACTTGCTAATAAAACTTTGACCAACTAAAAGTGCTAAATGCAGTAAGCCAGTGTCAGCCTTTTGAGCTTCATAACCCCATGTTATACTGCTGAGTACGAGTGTACTCACGCTTGTTTTCTTTTCAATTTTGGATAAAAATCCCGGAGGGGTAAGAGAAGCAGGAGGCTATGAAGAGTTCCCTGAAGACTTCTAGGCTTGGTCAACCAGTTGACCTTTCCCTGTGGAATGGAGCCACGAGAGCTAGTTTATCTTACTTGATTTATTTATTCTTGTAATGGATATATGTTCGATATGTATTAAACTCTGTGATGGTACTCTGTAATTTGTGAACTTATGTGTGGTTAATTCCTGGGCACACATAATGTTATGCATCCTATTTCGTCCTTGAAATTTGGGTGTGACAATACCCTAGGTCAGCTCAGCTGAGGAGAGTAGTCCGAACGCTGTATGCAGTCCGGATGTAGGGATCCGAACGCGCGTCCGGAGTCTAGGTGCTCTCTGTTGGTTTCTGGAAGAGGATCCGGATGCTAGTGCGTGTCCGGACAGCGTCCGGAGTGTGTCCGGAGTGTTTTGAGGTTCTCGGGTGCTCTCTGCTGGGGTCTGGACGGTGCGCGTTGTTGGTCCAAAGTAGGACTGTGCAGTGTGTCCGGATCCACGTGGCGAGCAGCAGCAAGCGCGAGAAGTAGCCGATTCAAATGGCAGGGCGACCGGACGCGTGGTCATTGGTCTGGATGGCTCGTTGCGCGCGTCCGGAGGCCGCGTCCGGATGACGAACAGAGGAGCTGTCTCTTTGGTGTGAGGGCGTACGGACGCTGTTGTTGGTCCAGACCCCACACTGTTGCTAGCGTCCGAAGGTGCCGCAGAAAATGTTTTTCAGTGGGAAAACGGCTAGTTGTGAGTGTGGGCTATATATTGTTGTATGGCCGACCCAAGGGGTCAGCTCTTGCACATTCTCATCACTCACACACTAGTGCTCATTTGTGAGAGCCTCCACCACTGATCTCTTTGATTCACTTGCTAATTTCATGAGAGATTGAGTGAACCAAGTGCATTGCTTCTTGATTGCATACTAGTGGCACTTGGTGATCGTCGTCGTCGCGGGAGTTCTTGTTATTCTTGGAGGTTGCCACCTCCTAGACGGCTTGGAGCGACGAGGATCGTTGAGCGGAGGAAGGTGATTGTCTCCGGCTCCGATCAGTGGATTGTGAGGGGTTCTTGAACCTTCCCCGCGGGAGTTCGCAAAAGGTATCTCTAGTGGATTGCTCGTAGCTTGTGGAGCCCTATCTTGTGTTGGTTTTGCGGCACCCGGTGACGGGTTTGGCGTGTGATGCCAATTAGCGCGCGAACCTCCAAGTAGGTGTATCGCTACAACGGGGACTAGCTTGTTGGCAAACAAGTGAACCTCGGAGAAAAAAATCTTGTTTCTCATTGTCTCTCTTCGAGGATTTCTATTGTGATTGATTGATTTCTTATTGGTCTCCTCTCCACATCGGTATAACCCTCCTAACTCTAGCTTTGCACTTATATTCTTACTTTCTTGCAAAGTAGAGATTCTAGTTTAGCTTGTGTAGCTTAGTCTTGTAGCACTAGTTTTCTAGCTCTTGTGTGTGGCATAGGATATCTCTTGCTAGTAACTAGACTTGAAATAGGTGGCTTGCCGACCCTAGTAGTGCTAGTGCAAACTTGCTTACGCCGTGTGTTATTCTAACAAGTTTGCCTAAGTGTTGTTGTAGAAAATTTTAATAGGCTATTCACACCCCCCCCCCGCCCTCTAGCCATATCTAGACCTTTCAATTGGTACACAGTCCTATTGTGCAAATTAGTATAGAAAACTAGAATCTTTTGACCAACCTTCTTAGGCTCATTTTGCACTTTAGGAAGCTCAGTCATTTCATTAACTACAATGTCATCCCAATTCATCCCTACATACAGTTAACATGATCAAAGTACACTACGAAGTGCTTTACCTTGTGGACAATATCAACCATGGCATTGGTGTCTTTGTCTTCAAGGAGCATTCTAAGGCCATCTGGGAAGCGCAGCCCAGGTAATAACCAGTGAAATCTAATCATGTCATCCTTTTCGTAGCCTAATTGCTGCACAAAATCATCAAACCATAGAAGGGACCAAGTCTCTGACTCCAACTCATTAAAAAATCAATCTTTTCATCCACATAGCTTCTGAAATTGCCACTGCCAAAAAAAATTCCACCATGGTGAACCTCTACACTGAACTGGCCCTCAGTGTTACCTACATTACCGAAACAAAAATCAACACATAAACCATCAATCAAAATCATAACAAAAATTCTTGGACACAAAACCCTTACCAAAATCACCCTACTGGTCCACCTAGTCCTCTAACATGAGAAAAATTGAAAGAACATGGTGGGATTAGAGATGGAGAGGAACTCACAGTAAAGGGGCGCAGGTTTCCCTTTGCGCAGCAGAAGCGCAGCCATGGTGGCCGCCACCCTAGATAACAATCACGTGCGTTGCTGGATCGTCGTGCACTTCTTTGCGTCGAGCCGCCAAGGTCCGAGGCCGGTTGGCGATCGCCAGGGTTCGAGGCCATCGAGTCGCCAAGGTCCGAGGCCGTCCAGGCGCCGCGGCCGTTTCGTCGCGAGGAAGAATGCGATGGGGTATGTTGGACGCGAACTGAATCGACGTGAGTTCATGATAGAATTCAGAAAGTAAAGAGCTAATCTAATAGGGGGTTTTCTACTAATATCAAACAGCCCAAGACCCGTAAAGAGCTAATCTGAGACCCAAATCGAGTTTATGCACGCTAATGACACACTTTAGAAGTTTATGGACCTGGGTGACACCCCATGAGATGTTTAAGGAACAGATTTGTATTTTACTCAAACAACAACCTTTATCTCATCTTCAGCTTTTTTGTTACATTATAAAAAATATTATATTTTTTATGATCAGATGTGTACCAATGTATTTCCTATTATTTATATACTGACATTCTGGCACACTTTTATATCTAATTTGTTGAGGTTGATAGATTCTATCTCATGTTTTATGAATGGAAAAAGTCCATATTACTCCCTCCAAGTTTGGCATATGTCTAAATAACCCCACAAACTAACATTTGGTTTAATTTACACCCTCCAACTATTAAGTTGGTCCAACAACACCTTAACGAGATTTCTCTTTTTTGTTTCTCTATGTACAAATTATATTTTAGTTTCAAATTTTGTGATGTGATAGACTTGACATTGTATTTTGATATTCTAGTGTTCATAGATTATATAACTTTGGATACGATGAGCACGGCTGATGCATCAGAAACGGGAGAAAAAATCGCATGTTGATTAAAAACACACCGGAGTATTGCATATTTACTCATATTTTTATATCTTTTCTTCATCTTTTTCAACCTAATTTTTTCATCATCAACTCATTGTATTGATATTTTTCAAACTAAATACATGGTCTTTTTAGAGTCTCAAATTAGAGCAGTCTATGATGGATTCCATTGCTATTTATTTTTTCTTTCTATTTTTCTCTATAATATGCCTTTTTTCTATAAACTAGAGGAGTCTGTGACGGAGTCTTTTGCTATTCTTTTTTTATTACTATTCTTTTTTTCTTTACGCGTCATTGATTTGTATTGGAAAATTGTTTTTTTTAAGAATTGGCTAGGAAAATTATAATATAATTATCAGTCATAGTCATGTCAGAATATAACTTGTATGGAAAGCTGGTTGTTTTTTAGTCTAGATTACATACACAACTAAATAGGTTTTAAAATCAAACTATGTATCATGCTAAACAAGAGTTATTCAAACTTAGATGAGCATTATATAGAGTTGGAAATATATCTTTGCTCTTGCCTTTTACTATATGGATTTGGATTAGAATTAGAATTCTTATTCATCTTGCTTAGAGGTATTCCATCATAAGCCATATCAGAATAGGAATCGTATGGAAAACTAGTTGTTTCTGAGTCCAGGTCACAGACGCGACCTAATAAATTTTGGAATCAAACTTCATATCATGGTAGACAAGAGCTATTCAAACTTCTATAAGCACGAATTATATATACAGAATTGAAAATAAATCTCTACTCTTTCCTTTAGTATTTGGATTTGGATTTGGATTAGGCTAGAATCTCTATTCATCTTACTTTGAGTATTTGTTTATGGTCATTACGGCTATCAGAACCTATCAATATAAACTGAGAAAAATCTAAAAGGGATCATCAAAGTAGAGTATAGTGTTTAAATTGACAGAATTCCATAGCTTTGGTGAATTTGTGACTTTATAGGGACTTATCACGAAAACCAAGAATAAAGCTTTCCAATTGATTCTTGTCATCAGTAGAATTGCACTGGTAAAGTTATCTTCCATATTCCTATTGTATGTAGAAAAGGTTATAGCTAAATTATCCATCTAGCTCCTCTAATCATTCTTGGTAGTAAGATTTTATTTGTACTTTCCTAGGTAAAATATAAATAATGATACTTAGAATTATTCTAGGTGATATGCTACGACGATATTCTATCTATGCACTTGCGGATAACTTTTATTCATAATTAGGTGCATGATTTTATACTACATTTCTAGTGCCACTGTTAGGGATGACAACTTAACATTAAAGTGACATTAGAAGTGTCAACAAGCATTTCTGGCGCCATTGCCAGGGAAGTTTTAGCAAATATTAGATTGAAACAAGAATGAAAGAGGAACTAGCTAGATTTACACTACAATACATAGAATCTTTTCATATGCAATATGGGATATAACTTTTACCATTCTGCTCAAACAGGCTCACCATGGTGTGTTCTATATTCAAAATTTTATGTAGGCTGATGTATGACCGGATTTCATCTACCGACAAATTACACTGAAAACCCAGAGGCTATTTTGAGAAGGACAAGAGACAAGCTCAATAAAGTTTTTACTATTTCATCGGGAGATCATTCTATTAAAGGGAGAAGCCTAGCACCGGATTTTGAAGCTATGGCGGACAAGCGTCTTCATGAGGTCTCCGCTTCGACCACTACTAACATTCGCACTAGGCCAGATGTAAACACTAGGGAGAATGAATTTGAGCTCAAGCTAGGTCTTATAACTATGGTGCAAGCTCCCCAGTTCAGTGGGAAAGCGCGCATGAGGATGAAAGTGGACATCTCTAACACTTTCTAGATATTTGTAGCACTATCAACCTTAGAAGAGTGCCTAGAGATGTTGTTTTGCTCCATCTCTTCCCATTCTCATTCTTGGGAAGCGTGAAACAGTGGTTCTATGCCAAAAAGGAAAGGAATACAACTTGGGCCAACTGCTCCACTGCCTTCCTCACTAAGTTCTTTCCTGTGGGCAAAACAAATGTTCTATGGGCAAAGATTTCTACCTTTCAGCAACAGTTTGATGAGTCAATTCCAAAGGCTTGGGAACTCTTTCAGGATTATATCATAGAGTATCCACATCATGGAATGGAGAATTGGTTGTTAATGCAGACTTTCTATCATGGTCTAAATAGTAGCACATGTGGAAATGTAGACACTGCTGCTGGAGGATCATTCTTATCACTTACTATCACTGCAGAAACTGCTCTCATTGAGAAGATGGCGTCCAACCAGGGCTGGAATGAACAATGTGCTCAAGCAACTAAGAAGAGGGGAGGAGTTCATTAACTTGAGGAAGTGGATATGCTGAGTGCCAAGATGGATCTATTGATCAAGAGACTAGATGCAACCACCACTCCACAAGAAGTGAAGCAAATCCACGATGCTTGCATGACCTATGAAGAGTGTGGCAACACTGGCCTTTTTAGGGAGTAACAACCGTGAAATTAAAGAGGATGTGAATTACATCATCATCAACAACAACTATCGACCTTATCAGATTCAAGGTTGGAACCAACAACTAGGGTTGAAAATGGACGGAGAAAATCCTGTTCTAACCCGTTCTATTTTCTACTTTGTTCTATCCATTTCCGTATTTTTGGATCCTATTTCTGTATTTACTGAAACGGGAGAGAGGTTTTTCCGTCCATTTCCGTAAAATCCCATTTTTATATGGAATTGACCCATATTTCTTCTGTTAAAATCCCATTTCAAGTGAGATATGTCTACAAATTTATTTGTTTATAAATCTACAAATCACAAATTATATATGTTATCATGTTAACACATGGCATGCTAGTGAATATTTGACTGATAACTTCGTACGTGTATACTATCTTTTGCTCTTGTTCATGTATATTTAAGAAAATTTGGTCATGTTATTCTAACTTAATTTTTTGATTCTTCATCTGATCTTCTTCCATACTTTTTTTCATATCTCTATATATCTCTATCCATTTTTTAATTCCATTTTTTCCTAAACCCAGTTCCGTTCGGTCAATAAATATAGAAACAGAAGTAGAAATGAGGTTTTTCCATCCGTTTTCATCGCTACCAACAACTGAGGCAAGGCTACCAAAGTAATTACTCAGGTAACTATCAAGATAATCCTTATAACAATAATCTTCAACCACCCTTGAGGGAGTTAATTTCTGGTCAAACTAAAGTTATAGATGGTTTAGCAAAAAGGCTAGCTTCTCATGATAAAACAATTGAAGGAATAAATGCTAGATTGGAAAAATTCTCTTCAGCAATGAAAAACTAGATTAACTTTAATAAAATTATTGAGTCTAAAATTTCACAATTTGCTACTTTTGTTCCTGCTTTGGATAAGACTAAGATTCCAGGACAACCGGAAGAACATGAAATTGTGCATCTTGTAGACATTTTTAATGCAAGATTTACAGTGAGGTCTCCACCACTCATTGAGAGATGGAGGGAGGATGAGCTACCAGAGAAGAAGGGCGATCTAGGAGACCCGTCATCCCCATTGTCATTGGAGGCAACCACTTCCCGGAGGCTATATGTGATTTCGATGTGAGTGTTAATATTAGGCAAAAGGTAATTTATGAGAAGATTCATGGAGCTGCAATATTGTATACAACCATGTGTTTGTAGCTTGTAGATCAGACACTATGCTACCCCAAGGGAATTTTTCAGGATGTCTATGTGCAAGTGGGACAATTGTTTGTACTAGCAGACTTTATAGTGGTCGAGACTGATGGAAGTGACAAAGCACCAATGATCTTGGGATGACCTTTCCTGTGCACTGCCAAGGCAACCATGTATGTGGAAAGCACCAAGATCTGCTTCAACATTAAAGGAAGAATAGAGAAGTTCACTTTCAAGATTTGTACACTAGAGTCTCCTGCACATCCATAGACACCATACATCTACGATGCACCAAAGCCCAAGAAGAAAAATTCAAGATGGAGGAGGAACGAGACAAAGAAGCAAGAGCCAATCCACATGATCAAGTCAGTTGGATCAAGTTGGGATGGTGTTCAACCATCACCATTCATCCAAAAGACAGAAGACCCAAGAGTTCCAACCATTGACTGCGCCATCAATCATAGGACCTTTTACAACACATATTGCGCTAGAGGCTCATATTGCAACGTAATGGCTAAGGTAACATATGAATATTTATTTGCTAACCAACCCAAATATCCTACATATGTGCACATGTAGATGGTCGATCGGTCGTACAAAATCCCAAAGGGGATAACAAAGGACATCATGGTAGAAATCAGATTTCAGTTTGTCCTGACTAACTTTATGGCTCTAGACATGGTAGAAGATGAGTATGACCCGCCACTTGTTCTAGGAAGACCATTCCTAAGTACCACCAACACTATCATTCACGTTGGAACTGGGGAGGTTCATTTCTGGATCTCTGGCCAAAGGATCTATTGCTTCTTCAACAGTTATACAACCTATGAACAACCAAAGAGAAACAAGAGAAGAGGTCGTTTCCACCGACAGAAGAAAAATTTACTACCCAAGGATGAGGGATGGTTCATTGAAGAAAATATCACTACACCACAAGAGGAATAAGAGAGAGTACCTAAGACAGTACAAGATGGGGAAGAAGAGCTCACTTCGAACTAGCACATAAAGAAGAAGAATTGACAGAGTCTCCATTGTCGGGATCTATCGATATACTCAAAGAATGAACTTGAGACAAAGAGTCCAGTTCGACAGACTTTAATCACCAAACCAACATCGGGAGGTAACTTGGTAGTTATCCTCATATTTACTTTAAAGTATTGCATAGCTTATTTCTTCCTTTAGCATTTTTAATTTCTGGCTTGCATAGAAAAATAAAAATATGTTTGCATCATGAGAAAAATACCAAAGGCCCATATGATCGCTTGATGGAGCCATTATCAAGTCACTCAATTGTGACGGAATCCCTTATTCATACAAGATCAAGTACGGCTTTCACCGCTAACGCGTTGACAAGCACATACAATCACCTATATGAACTAAGAAGTCCGCCGAGTGTCCTGGAAGACCTCGGTAAATCACGTTACAACCTAGATCGCGAGATTAAGTAATACATATCAAATACACAGATTTTTGCAGCAGAAATATCTTTTCAAAAGAGTTTACAAATAAATTTTATTTTGAAATGATTAAATACATAAGTTGACATACATTGCTAGATTTAAAATGAGATGCTCCAACAAAAGCATAAGGATACGAAGTTACTATAGAGTCACCGTGCCCACCGGTAGTTAGTTACATCAGCCCTTGCAGGAAAGACCTTCACCTGCAACAGGGCTTAACAAACCCTGAGTACAGGAGTACTCAATAAGACTTACCTGGCTAGTTTATTCACAAAAGATATGCAGGTTAAGTGGGAATCAAGGTATGGCTTACCAAGATCAATTTTTTTGCATAAATGAGCTTTGTGTAAAAACATTTTTCATGTTTGTCTTTCCACCAAAACCAGTTACTCAAGTATCGATCTCAATTCCAATTGATAACGTGGTGACAGTTCCATGTCCAACAAAAACCATTTACCATAAGTATCCAGTTCAAGTTTCATTAGCTACGATGAGGAAGGAAGAGGTGAGTCTCCATATGTAACACTCCAAAATTTGCATGATTTCAAAATAGTATGAAATTGTCTCTTTATGCAATTCTTGTTTATGCATTTAATCTAGTTGTAAAATAAATAATGTTTTGGTGAAAATAAAATGACATATAGACACATGTTTGAGCATTCATTCTGGTGCATTCTTATTTCTGTACTGAGTGGTTTTGAAAAGATTCTAAACCTGATTTTGAAAAGGATTTGAAAATTCATTTGCAAAACTGTTTTGGAAAATGAAAAGGATTTATTTTTACTCTATCCTCTCTTCCTCCTTTTCAGCTCGAGTGGCCCTTTTTCCTTGGCCTGTTTCCTTTCTCCCGCACGCCTCCCCCTCCCCCTTTTCCCTTCTTGGGTTGTGCCCTTCCCTCCCTCACCTTGGCCCAGCAAAGCCCGCACAAGAGCAAGCCTTGTTTCCCCTCCTCTCAGCCACTGACGAGGCGGTCCCGTGCGTCAGCACCTTCCTTCTCCCTCTCCTCTGTTGAACCTGAGTTGGCAGAGAACTCCACGACCGTGCCTCCCTTCCCCGATTTCTTTGGGAATTCCTTCCTAATCCGCGCGGATATTGCATCTAAAGCACCCACCTATCCAGTCGCCTGTTTTTCCCATCTAGGTATCTCCCCTTCGCCCAAACCCGTAGTGTTGTTTGCCAAGCTCCACACAACCCACCATCGCCATTGAGGGCCACCGGAGCTCCACAGACCTTCGCGAGCCCTACACCTTCTGAGGATCGAGGTTCGAAGACCCCTGAACCCCAACCCATGCTCAATTTCTCTTTTCTTTGACCTCACTAGCCGGTCGCAGGGAACCCGACACCACCATGCCAAGCCGTCAGCCGCCCCTGTTCCTCGTCTGCTCGCCCAAAGCACCTAGGTGATCTCGTCGTCTTCCCCTTTTCCTCCTGGTGTTATCGTTTGATTGAGTGGTGACCCCTAGGTCCCCATCCACTTCCATCGGCGTGCTCGGCCACCCGACCATGGAGGTCCGCCGTGCCGGACTCTGTTCCTGGCCGGCAAGTCTCTGCAGTCCCTCCCCAATCTAATCTCGTGCGTCCGTTTTAATCGGACGGTCCTGAGGCATCGATACCCCTTCGCGGGTGAAATTTTGCTAAAGAAACCCCGACTTTTTCTTCTCTGAACCCGCAGTCCTATGGCGCCCTTCATCTCTACGCTTCTCCCTATGAAAAGCGTAATCTCGTTCGGATTTATTTTTAATCAAAAATAAATGAAAAATGCTTATTTTTAGAACTGCCATTCAATTTCAAATGCTTATAACTCTCTCGTTTTAAATCTGATTTGACCCGTTCGAATTGCGTTAGAATCGTAATAAAATTATCTATATGTTATTGCTATTGTTAGTAAATTTTGAAACTATTTGATTTTGTGATTAGATTTAATTTAATATCTTTGTATAAGAAAACTTGTTTAATTCATAACTTCGTCGTTTTAGCTCCGTTTTTTGTGCCCGAAACGTCTATGTGATCATAGCGATACGTAGATTAGTTTTATAAACTTTTCCTATTATTTTTTTACTGATGCTGTACAGTTCTAATTATAGTCTTGTTTGCTTCATGTATGTTTGCCCGTTGTTTGAATGGTGTTGATTGTTGATCGATTTAGACGTTGAGCAACCAGTTGAGGAACCAGAGTTTTTCTTCGATCAAGAACAGCAAGACCAGCAGGAATTCTTCAAAGAAGGCAAGTATAACATGGGATTATCCTTGTTGTCCTATTCATGATAAATTAAATATTCATATGCATGATTTCCTTGATCACCATAGTTTGAATCTAGTCTTGTTATCCTGATACCTTGTGACCTATGATTTGACCCACTATATATGTTTAGTATTGCTAGCGCTCAAACCAGATGTACATTATCTTAATTTGTTAATGACTATATGCAATAATAATAAAACTCGCTTTTTAGCAACAATGGATTATAGGAGCTTATCTGTCGGCAAAATCTAAGATATACAGTACAACCACGAGGGCTATATGGCTCTGGCCGCAGTATGGGGACCTTTTCTAGCTCGTTCAGTGGTTACCTATATGGCATGAAAGGGGCGTGGCGAGATGGGTATAGTGTGGTTCCTAATCTATGAGTATAGCCGCTATGGAGTGTGCCATACATAGGTTGGCTCTATATCCCCCTGTCATGAACCTTGTGGCCCTAACTTGTTAGACGAACCCTTGAAAGGTTTCATAGTGTACCTTGCCTACTCACCTTGGTAGTGTTTTCGGAGTCATGATCCTGGGCATATGGGCAAACACGACTCGTGGGTAAAGTTGTACACCTTTGATCAGAGTTAAAACTTCATGATAGTCGTGCTCACGGACACGAGCGGCTCGGAAAACTCACAGAATTATGGGTTCTTACTTCTATGTTTGTTTATGCAAGTTGTTATTTATTTATTGTATCATTGTCATTTACTTTATGATCATGGATATTTGAGCTTATGCAATTACCTTGGCAATTGTTGATATTTAATATGAACTTGATCTACTTAAAATGCTTACCGCTATGAACCATGCATATCATTTGAGCTTCATGAACCCCGTGTTGTATTTGCTGAGTACGTGCAACAACCCGTGTTTTCTAACACCCAAAAATCCAAACATTCAAAAACTTTTTCTGTAATGGGTGGATCATATAGTTGCTAGGAAACCGAGCTAACCCTAGGGGGGTTTACCGATCGTTTCGTTGCATACATATAGCATTGCTTGTAGGAGAGTGTCCTCGCTCTTGATTTGGTTTCGGGTTCGTGTTGTGATTCGCTTTGGGTTGCACAAGTCCATAGAATCTCTCTCTTAAATATTCTCTCGAATGCCTTTTTAGCCTGTCCCAAACTCCTTTGGTATAACTGTGAAAGGAAATACCGTATCATTTAATCCCCCAAAAGCACCTTGAATCATGGATGAAGGATTCTTTCCCCCTTTCCTTCTTGCACCTTCTCACCTTAACCTCTCTCTAATCTCTTTTAACTCCTCTCTAATCGTCCGAGCAAATGGGAAGCACCACATCCTCTAAATGGGAGCAGGCCTTTTTCTTTTCCTCTCCTCCCTCTCCAGCCGGCTCACTTCCTCTCTCCCCCGCCAGCCCAATAGCAGTAGCCCGACTCGCCCTCACCTCCTCCCCCTGTCCCCACCAGGCCACGCGCGCCCATGCAGCCCACCAGGCCCAGCCGCTCTCCCCCTGCCTCCCAAACCCTAGCCCTCTGCGCCCCAGCCCTCCAGGCCGCTGCCGCCAGGTGCGCACCCCACACGAGGGCACTCTTGACCCCGGCGCCCTAGCACGCACGCGTGCTTGCCCGTGGACCCGAGCTGCCCTATGCCCGCTCTACTGCACACACCCGCGACCCACATCCACGCCTCTCGGCTTCCGCACACATGCCCTCGGCCTCCGTGCCCCTCCGTCGGATGCCACCACGCGTCCCGGAGGTATGGACGCCGAGGCACGGCGCCGTCCATCACCTCAGAACCCTAGCCAGCCCTTGCTATAAAAGCCAAACCCAGCCGCCATCGCTCCCCCTTCCTCCCCACCGCCGCCGCGCACCTCACCTTCCTCCTTGCCACTGCATCACCGTTCCACTCCACCCCGGGTGCTCTCTGCAGTTCCGTCCATGGAGGACCACGACGTCGTCTGCACCGAGCTGACGTCCTCGACCCGCACCTCCTCGACATCGCCCTTGCGGTGTCAAGCCTTCCACCGCCCTCTGATGCCGACCACGCTATAGCCGTGCCCGTGCCGTCCTTGCAGCGCACACGCCGGTCGATACTGTGTCAGCGCTAGTTGTCGTCGACGCGGTGGAGCCCCTTCGCCGTCAAGCCAGCCTCGGCCCGCCCTCACTGAGGCTCTCTCCCACGCCATCCTGCTCCACCATGCCGCATTGTCATCTCCTCCAAATGGCAGCGCAACCACGGTGTTGCGACCGTCTCCACCGCACCTTGCCTCATCGTGCCGTCATCGTCGGCCCCCTATTGCCCGCGGCGCCGAGCCTGCTACCGGTCGCACGGGCGCGGTGGCACCCGTGGACAAATCATGGCGCTAGCTTGCACTGTGGCCGACCTGCTCCGCCTCGCCAACAGCCAGCTGCGGACGCGCCACTGCCTTCCCTAGCTCGACGTTGTTTCGCTCCAGCTGGACCTCGGGACACCGCGCCGAGCTCCTCGCCTCTGAGCGATGACGTCATCATGCTGATGCACCGACCACCACAACGCCGCTGCACACGGCCTCTGCCACACACCCCGCAGCCGTCCCTGCCGTCCACGTCAAGCCACCGTGTGCCACTCCATCCTTGACGATGTGCTTGAGCAGTGCCTCTGCAAGCTCCTACTCTAGCCCAACGCCCCCGCCGGAGTCTGTTCTCCACGACCGGTGAGAAACAAGTGCCAAGTCCCCACCTTTCCCTTTTGTTGTGACTTGTATCTGAGTCCGGCCTTCTCGCCATGAAATTCACTGTCGCAGGGGACCTGCTGCAACAATTGTCGGGGTGTTGATGCCTTCCGTTCACCGCTAGCTGCTGCAAAGCATCGACGACCAGATCTCGTCTCCCGGCCAACCCACGCCTTTGACAATCAGCACCCTGTGAGGCCTATCTTGACGTCGCTCTGTCTTCCTTCCGTCCGGTGAGCCACCATCAACAAAGGCATCGTCATACTTTCCTCTCTGTTCATGTACATGCCTGAGACCGGCTTCGTGTCGTTGTTCTTCACCTCGCAGCGAAGCCGCGGCCTTGCCGAACGGTTTGGCAAAGCTCCGACGTGCTGTGGTCTTCTCTATTGCAAGAAGGTGTGTCTATGCCTGTCTCGGATGCTTCGTCGGCCGTTGCAGCCACCTGTTGTCATTCTGCCCTTCAAGGTCAAGCTTTTAGAACCTTGCCGATGCCATCCTCGACGTTGGCAAAACTCTTGTTCATTTCTTTTTAATACATGTCCGCACTCGTCTTTGCACATGATATCCATGTCTATACTTGATCTCTATCCATGCCTGTGTCATGCCTTCGTGCCATTCTATCCATCTATTTCTCTTGTGCTATGGAATGTGCTACTCCAGTTCTGTTCTTGTGTGGTGGTGTTTGTTTGTCTCTATGGACCGAGCCTTCGAGCCGGTTGAGAAGCGACGTGTTGGTCGTTCGGTCGTGGGTTCGCCCCGCTATGGCCGTAATGCCAAACATGATCCCTTCTCTCGTGTTTAGTTATCCCCGTGGAACTAGGCAGTTGTGTCCTTATTCGACCCTAGGACATGGCCATTGCGGACTCGATAGTGGTGCGCTTCCCACCCGCACCAGTCGAGCCTCCGTGACCTAGTCCACTAGAGAAGAACGAGGGGACGACTATCGTGGAACCTTCGGAAGCTAACTCTTGTAGGTGAAGCTCATGGCCGCGAGTGCCTAGCCATTACCATTGGGCTCTACCTCCCTTCTTCTCTTTTTTTCTACCAACCTCGTATGCTTGCACCACCTAGACCAAGGGATTACCTTGTGTCGTTTTAGTGCACGGTGGTCGTGGTGCCCTACAAGTTGTTGTGGTTCGAGGAACTGCGAGCTTGTGTCTCTATTCCTTCAACCTTCGTCCGTTACCATGGAGTGTGGTTGAAAGAATGCGAGGACAGTTCCTCTCTTATCGTTCCTCGTCGATCTAGTAAGGCCTGGATCGAGCCCTCTTGTTCCAACTTCGATTCATGTCCATTGCCATGACATGATGATCGAAGTGACGAGGAACCAAATCATTTTTCGCGTGTTTGTTCCCCTTGGTGTTTATTTATCGATCTCTTTGTTCTTTCCTTCGATTGCCATCAAAAATAATGGCGAGTGGATCAAAGGAAGATGGATCCTTTTCTCTCCCCTTCTCTCTTTTGGCTCTTCCGTGATCAAGCCCCTTGTATGCTTGTACCTATTTTAGACCATGGTGCTTCTTAGGTCCTTGTGGTGACAACCGCACCGCTAAGGCCCTAGGGGGTGTTTAGGTGCCATTTGGTGCACGTAGGTCGTAGTACCCTACAAGGGGATTGGGTATTGTGTGTTCTCTTGTGTGTTGCTCCTTTCCAATGCCTCGCCTTTGCCGTGGCGTGTGGATTGGGAGAAGTAGACCACCGCTCACTTTCTTCCCTTTTTATGCCCGCTCTGTTCGATCCCGTCTTTATCCATGACGATCGGATCAAACATCAAACTAACCCTTCTAGTTGGTGAAGCTATGGTCTATGCCATGTCCTTGGAACAATATGAGTCGACTCGATCGACCATTAGAAACCATATTTACCGAGGATGTGATATGGACGGCCTAGCCAACCTTTCACCTATTTCTTTTGTTCCATTTTCTTTTGCTTGTGCCAATTTCCATGGCGTGCAAGCCGAAGTACCGTATGGCCAAGTCACAACTCTTGTGTTTTGTGTTGTTGTTCGCTCTTGGTTGTTCGTGCTTAGTTGTGACTTGTGGGGTAGAAGGCTACAATGGCCGAACCCTGTTGAGCTTGTCTTCACTCCCTCTTGCAACCTTTTCGATTCCTGACAATTTCCATGACACCCGAATCGAAGGACCACAAGCTGTGGTTTGTGTCTAAGTTAAGTTAGAGTCTAAACCCATTTCTCTTGGAGCCATACAGGTTGACACCATCAACCCGGGAAGTGTGGCTATTTCGGGGTCGTGACTCGAGCTTATGCTTAACAGACAACCACTCGTGTTTTAATTTGAGCCCGAGGAAAGCGGACAACCACCACGAGAGCTAAATCTTTTGGTGTCTTGTGTTGTTAGCCGCTCTTTCTATGTCTCGCTATCTTTTAGTTTGGATCTTGGTCAAGGATTGATTGCTTTCTTCCTTGTTTGTCGCTTTGTCGAGGTAGATGCATCGAGGGCGATGTTGATCAAGCCGGTGATCTGTTGATGGAAGGAGGCATGGGAAACAACCAGATATGGATGATTATGGATCTAAATGAACTGGTGCCACGTCCCACCCAACCTCGTAGAATCCTATTAGACATGCATATACATAGATGCTAGTGCTTTACTGCAATTAAACTGATAGGTTGCATGATAGATTTCTTGAAAAGCCTATACCTTGTCGCAACCTTACCCCTGCACACCCGATGTTAGGATAGACACCCGCTTTACTTATTTGCTACTTCTACTTTGCATTATGTCATTGATGTGATGCTGAGTGGAGGATTGTTTGTGAGTGGCTAGGCACTATGTGCTGGTTTAATGATAATAACTGGGGAGATCTTGGCATGTGTCTTGGGTGTGTGGTGAGGGTCGAGTCGATCGGACAGGTTCTACGACGAGTCCGGGGGTGCGACCTGGGCATCCCCACGTGAGGTACCTATGGTGGGTACATGTGTTTTTGAGGAGATCCCGGGGCGAGCCCTGGGATAGAGGTGCTGTGATGGCACGGGGGAGGACCCCGATTGAGGAGATGACCTGTCTGATCCCACCTAGGATCTAGAATAGCAAGGGAATCGGAACCATGAGCTTTATTTGTGCACACCACTCGTCCCTGAATGGGCGGGGTGCGGATGTCGATCGGTTCGGGCGATGCCATTACTGCCAGGTTGTGAGGTGATAGGGTGGGTGGTGCCGGCATTGGGGTCGTACCATCCTAGATGCGCAGTACCATGGTGGCCAGGTGTTGCGTCTTCCAGTCTCAGTTTGCCGGTGTGCCGGGGAGCCCCAGGGCTGAGTGGCAGGATGGTGTCGTTCCGGATCAGGAGATAGCCCATTATCAGCCTAGGCGTTGTGCAACGTCGATGATGGCGATCTTGTGGGTACAGGTGTACACACTCTGCAAAGTTGATCGATCTCTACGTATAGCCGTGTCCGAGGTTATGGACTTCTCATGACCTACGCCTCGCTTGCTTTAGAGAGATGAGACCCTCCTTTTCTCCCCCTGGGTTTTGTAGGATCTGGCTATAAGCCGCTGAGACAAGGACGAGAGGGAGTTGTCCTTGTCGCCTAGAGAGCGTGAGAGTGTGTGGTGAGATGTGTGTGGATGGGATGGATGTGTGGGAAATGTGCTAAAACTTGATATACAACTTATTACTATTATTACTTAATATTGAAACTTGCATAGGAAAACCACAGTCAGATATAGATTCTCTTCTCTGCCCCTTGCATACCACTTTCCACAAAGCGAACACAATGCATAGGGTGGGAGCCAGTGGCCAGTACAAATCGTACTGAAAGTTATTTAGCAGGTTTGGATGCCATCTTCAACGACAACAGTAAGGATCTGGAGGATTAGGAGGTCTGGTCCTACGCTCAAGGTTGCCTGTGAAGGACGAGCCTTCACCCGCTGGCGCGTTGCTTCTACTCTGATATCATTTCGTGTGCGTCTTCTGCTAGTATCATGTTGTAGTAGGGTATGAATCTCTAAGTTGTAATACTTGTACACTTGTAATTTACGATGTATGATTGTGGTATCAACTGTAAAATAGTAATGTGATAGCTTGGTATTCCTGGGACTATCACATTATGTTGTAATCTGTGGATTTCCCTTCGAGGAAATTGTGGATTGTTACAGTACGTATGTGCTCACCCTTGCATTCAAACATCACAGATGAAGATTGGATTGATGATTACCTAAATGAGTACTAGTCTTGGAGTCAACCAGTCAACGAGTCCCTTTTGGAGCTTCCGCAGAAGTCGTCGTTTAGTTAAAGTTTCATTTGTTTAAGACTCTGTATTGAATATTCAATCGCTATGTAATAAGCATTGTGATGGTACTTTTATAATTTGTCAACTCATGTGTTCGACTATTCCTAGGGTGCACATGAGTCTTTTAATGCACTTGTTTTTGTTCTTAAAAACGGGTATGACAAATTGGTATCAGAGCATGTGTTGACTGTAGGACGCAAGCCTAGTTAGCACCGGTTTCTTTCAAAAAGTTAATTTGCTATAAAACTATTTTTCTACAATCTTGTCATTTGAATTGATTAATTCTCAATCCTTGTCTTATTGTCTTCTCCTTGATAGCTTCCTTTGAGCTACTATTTCTTATCACCTTGAACATTTTGTTCCTCTTTGTTTTACTAAGTTGCTAGACTCACCTTGTTCAAAATCTTTATGGACTTTCATCACCTACATCCCCTTTAATAGGATGTTCACTAATTGAGCAGAAGTGCGAATAGTATCGCAGTTGAGTCTAGTAATCGAGTCTTTGGTGTAGTGTGAACCCTTTGTGCTTGAATTAATTGTCATTATGTGAATGTGTGATTTGGATCTTGTATTTATTGCTGGAACCTTGTGGTTATACCTACAAATTTCCAAGGTTTATAACATATAGTTAATGTCATACATATAGTTGGGTTGGGTTTATCCTGTCTCTGTCCTTGCTGTTTTCTAGAGCAGTCTGCAATGTTTTTGTTATATCTCGAGATCTGATCATGGAAAATTCATAAAATTTTTCTGGGAACAACTAGACTTACTCATGGTTCATATCCAACTAGAATCACCCCTATAGCTTTTATATTTTAAGAGATAATCCTGTTGCAATTTGAGGTTTCTGCGCAGTCTGGAACCTGAAACAGAATCTCTTATTTGCTGTTTTACGCAATTTTAACCTCTAAATCTGGGGACGAAGTATGAAACAAAGTTGTAGAGAATTTCGAGACCTTTCCATAAAGTCTAGAACCAACTCAATTGGATATCTGTAACTCGAGTTATGGCTGTTTTACTGCAGTGTTGTCTGAATCTCTCGTCCAGAAAATTTCAGATTTGCATATAATATGATTTTGATGGTATAAGTAGTGGTTCTAAACATAGTTGTTGTGTTTTGGAACATAGATGGCTCGTCCCAACAGGAATGTGAACCCACCACCACCTCCACCGGCACCTATGACCACTGAAGAGCTCATGGCAATGCAAGGACAATTGATGCAAACTATGATGCAGTTTATGCAGAACCCGCCAAACTAAGCTGCTGCTCCTGTCAACAAGCGCCGGGAATTTTTTCAAGGTCATCCCCCGGTGTTCTCTCATGTTGCTGATCCCCTGGAAGCAGATAACTGGTTGAGGGCAGTGGAGAAACAGCTCAACATTGCTCAATGCGACGACCAACAGAAAGTGTTGTATGCTTCTGGTCAGCTCCAAGGTGCAGCTCAGACTTGGTAGGAATCATACCAAGCTGCACATCCTGCAAATGCTCCTGCTATCACCTAGGATGAATTCTCCAAGGACTTCAAGGCTCGTCACATTCCAGAGGGTATCATGGAGCTCAAGTAAGAGGAGTTCCATAATCTCAGGATGGGGCAGATGTCGGTCAGTGAGTACCATGACAGATTCTCTCAACTGGCTTGCTATGCTCCTAATGAAGTGAGAGAAGATGCAGACAAGCAGCGTCACTTCCTGAAGGGTATCTACTGTGATCTGAGGTTGCAGTTGAAGGGTAATGTGTACTCAAACTTTCAGACACTAGTGAATCGTGCCATTGTGCTCAACAATGAGCGTAAGGATATGGACAAGAAGAGGAAGATGAGAGAACAGTCATCTGGTAGCAACACTCGCCCCCGCTACAACTCTCATACTGGGTCTCAGCAGAGGTACCAAGGACCTGTTAGCCAATGGAATCGCAACCAGGGTCAGCAAAGGCCTCAGTACCAACAGGGGAATAATCAGAACCAGCAACACTCACCATACTAGTTCCAGAGTGGCACTCATACACCCCGTCAAGGTACCCCCAACTCTACGCCAGCTAAGAATAGTGCACCTTAGGCCAGCACTCCAAGAGTATGCTATTGGTGTGGAGATCCCAGACAATATTGTAAGGATCTGATTAGCCTAGAGGGGGGTTGAATAGGCCTGTTTATAAAACTTAACAACTTTCTGTCAGTCACAGGCCGGCACTCCTGGGCTCGAGGCCGGCACTGCTGGGCTAAGAGCAGCAGTGCTGGTCACTAGAACAGATATATACACAATTCAAAATGTAAGGACTGAATGTAAATTGTGCTTGAATAGAAACCTTCCTAGAGGTGTAGGGAACCTCTAGCACCACCTGAAAGTGGTAGCAACACACCCACCGAGTAGATCGAGTCCAAACCCTAGAAATCACCTTGCAAACAATATTAATCAAAGTATAGAGACAAACACAAGGGGAGACAAGATTTGACCTGTGGTTCAGCAAGCCACCAAGGCTTGCCTACGTCCATGTTGTTGAGGTGCGCCACACAAGGCTCAAGCTCGCCACACAAGGCTTGCTTTTTCCTCGGTCTCAAGTCAAGAGAATGAACTCTTGAGATGAGAGGAATGTATTAGCAATAGTTGGGTGATACAAACTTCCCTAAGCTGCCACACGAAGAAGGCAAGCTCAAGGGCAACCTCTAGCCGGCTAGGAGCAAAGCTCCAAGAGTAAAGAACTCAAACCGCCGGCCACCACGCAAGCCAAATGCTTGTAGGAGTTGAAGATCCGAGGGAGAAGCTTCTTCTCAAGCTTGGGGGCTCAATCTCTCAAAGGGTGATTGCAAATCAATGGAGGAGAGTGGTTGAGCACCAAGGGAGAAGGGGAGAGCAAGAAGAGAGCTTTCTCTGTCTGTTTCACGAAGCTGAATGAATGGAATAGCAGAACTAGCCATTGGGGGGAGTGAGGAGGTGTTAAATACCCCTTCACTGCTCAACAGTCAGAACAAGTCACGGCCGGCACTGCCGGCCTGCCCGGCACTGCCGGCTTGGCAGAACCAGCAAAGAATGGATCTTTGAATAGTTGTCTTATTTGCCTTCTATGTATGTGGAGGTGTGATGTATTTGGATAGATATTACATTTGGTTCACTTGTTGGCATGCGTGTTCAATCCCTCTTAATAGTACGGCATACCTAACTAAATTTCAAAGTATAAAATGAATTTAAACTCCTTTGAGCTTGTTGCCATACACTTTTGTAATTGGAGGGGTCCGCCAACCTGTTCATCAACCTCCTTAAGTTTAACCTGTTTGTCATACTTGTAAAGTCTCATTAGTTCTCTAGTTGCGTTGTCATGTCACCAAAACCCACTTAAGGCTTG
This sequence comes from Microstegium vimineum, assembly GCA_022036555.1. Classification (NCBI taxonomy): domain Eukaryota; kingdom Viridiplantae; phylum Streptophyta; class Magnoliopsida; order Poales; family Poaceae; genus Microstegium; species Microstegium vimineum. The sequence continues at coordinate 38,625,492 of CM039126.1, forward strand.
ATTGCACTTTCAATCTCCCCCTTTTTGGTGATTGATGACAACACACTTAGAGCTTACAAAAGTGAATAATAATCTGAGACAATGCAAGTCATGGGTGTAGGAGCTCCCCCTAAATGTGTGAATAGGAATTTGAATTTCCACTTTGGCATAAAAGGCCAAGATTCACACTTGGAGTGAAATAGGGCTCCCCCTACATCCATGGCTGTTGTGGGGTGCTGAAAAAGTGTAACAAGAATATACGTGATGCATATGAACCTATCTCAACACAACAGAGTATCTTGATGTTGATAGTAGTCCGGCACTGCCGGCCTGAAGCCCGGCACTGCCGGCCTAGCTGCCACCAACAAGGCTGCGGAAGCTAACACACGACCACACAGCAAGATATAAAGATAAGCTAAAAGCACACTAAGACAAGCATGATATATATGAGAGAGTACATGTCCAAAAATGACACAAATAAAGTACTTAAGTGGCAATATTATAATAAAATAGTTTCATGTTGCTCTCTCATCTTACAAGCTAAGACAAAAAAAACTAAGATAACTATCAGTTGTTGCTCCTCCATGACCGTGTCAAAGAAGTTGTACCCCTTCACTTAGTAATTCTCCCCCTTTGGCAACAAGTCACCAAAAAGGAGAAAAACAACCAAGCAAAAAAATAAAAAACCACAAGCTAGTCGCTGTCCTCCTCCATATGGTCATCATCATCATCTTGTTCATCTTCATCTTCATCATCATCATCAGGAGCGGTGAAGTGAACACTGGGAGCAGATGCACGCTTGCTGCATCTCCGAGTCTGTGGCTTCAGATCTCCTCCTCTTGATCCTCATCTTCCTCATCATCATCATCCTCATCATAAGTAGACTCCTCACTGAGTTCTGGTGGAGGTGTAGGAGAAGGAATCTGTCTGAGGCCTTGCTCCTGTCTGAGCTGCCTGATCTCCAGCCTTGTCTGATAAGCATGGTCATTGGCATAACAAATGCCAGCAAAGATCTTCTTCAACATCCTACCAAGCTTACCCTTCTTCCTACCTCTGGTAGCTACTCTGGAGGACTCAGGAAGGTCAGGGGCTGCTGCCCTGGTACTGTCTCTAGGAGGAGTCACTATCTCCTGAACTGCTAAGGAGTGAATGGCCTTCTCTCCTCTGAAGGCTCATGGACAATGTCCTTATTGTAGATCCGACCAGTCACCATCTCAATTATGAACATGAGGTAGGGAGCATAAGGAAGCCCCTTCCTAGCATCATCAGCAGCAAGGAAGATCTCATCCCAAAGGAAACGTGCCACTGAAAATGGTGGTGCTCCACCTCTCATCCTCCGAAGCACATTCTTTGACTTGGCATAGAGGTTTGAAGCAGATCCCACCTTGGGATAGAGTGTGGTCCTGAAGAGATTGTTCAAGATGTAATACTTACTCCTCAAACCCTTCACAAGACCATCTGCATACTGAGGCTCAATGTAGAGCTGCGAAATCTCCTCATTTGTCAGCCCTCTTTCATCATGAACATTGAAGCATGCTCTATCATCCTCCCCAAAGCCTAGAAGGCGGGCAAAAGTCACATAGTCAAGCCTATAGTGCCTGCCCTCTGTCATCCAGTGCATCACATGATTCTCCCTATCAAGGTAGTCCATCTATGCACATCATAGGGATAGATGGCCCTCTGCTCTTGGACAGTCCTCCACTGACTTTGATAGCTCACCCTTTGCCTTGCACGGGTGTCCTGAGGCTCTCTGACAAGCACCTCCTCAGGATGCTCAGCAAGATGAAAAGCATTGAACAAACCCAAGTCTGGAGGTGTCCTAGGGCAAACCTCATCTCTGATTGTTCTACCTGTCCTTTGCAATTCTTCCTCTTGAATTATCCTCTGCCTGGGATTCAGGCCATCATCAGCTAGGGGAGTACAAGCCTTTGACCTTGCCACGTTTCTTCCTACACAACTCGATCATCCGGCGTCCATCTATGCATTTAAAAGAGAAAAGGTTAAGTTGCTGCACTTATAATAGTAACTAGAACTCTAGTGGAGAGATTGGACCAAAAACTAGGGTCAATGGACGATTGTAGGAGCATGTCCAGCAGCGCTGTCACCAGGGGTCCGGCACTGTCGGCCTCTGGCCCGGCACTGTCGGCCTAGTGCAGACAGCACCAATGCAAGCTCCATCAATCCTCCATTGAAACTAGGTTTTGATTAAATCTAACAACTAGAGGTACATCACCATACATAATGCAACTACTAACAACCTAAATCTCATCTCAAAATCCATACATTGCATAGATCGAACCAACCTAGGGTTTCAAGTTATTACCTTTGAAAGAGAGGGAAGGAGATGAAGAAGGTCAGGCTTGAACGGAGCTTGATGCAAGGAGGAAGATCCTCCACACCTCCTCCAATGGCAGCACCTCCAAAGGGGTAGCACTACCGGGGGAAGAGAGGGACCTCCGGGCTCCCTAGGTCTCCTTAGGGTTGAGAGAGGAGAGGGAGAGAGTTCTGTTGGGGAAGAAACGGTTTGGGATGGAGTCCCCTCGGGTCTGGGGTAGGAAATAAAGAATAACCCGAGGGATTGGACTTGGGCCCGACAGGCTCAGTGCCCTTAAGTCCCGGCACTGCCGGCCTTACCAGGCAGTGAGGCACTATGCCACCTTTATACTATATAGTTATTCAATTATGGACACATACCCCTTGTCATATGCTGGTCAGTAAGAAAATCATCAATCATACTATGACCAACACATTCAAGTTTCTTTCAAAATTGATTTTGAAGCACATAATTGAAATTTTCAAAGTTTTGCCTAAGTCGCTAGGTGGACAAACAAATGTGTGGTATAGTTCAAACCACGTTATGAGAGTCAAGTATATTCAGTTCACTACGCAAAGCACAAAACCTTGTCTCATCGAGAGGCTTAGTGAAGATATCGGCTAGTTGCTTTTCGGTGCTCACATGGCGAATTGTGATATCTCCTTTTAATTCATGGTCTCTCAAGAAGTGATGAAGGATGTATATGTGTTTTGTTCTAGAGTGACTAACTGCGTTATTTGCGAGTTTGATGGCACTCTCGTTGTCACACAAGAGAGGTATCTTGGTGAATTGACATCCGAAATCTTTTAAGGTTTGCCTCATCCAAAGTAGTTGAGCACAACATGCGCCGACTGCAACATACTCGGCCTCGGCGGTGGAAAGGGCTACACAATTTTGCTTTTTAGAACTCCAAGACACTAGGGACCATCCAAGGAATTGACACGTCCCCGAAGTGCTTTTTCGGTCTACCTTGCGATCAGCGTAATCGGAATCCGAATACCCAAGTAGATCGAACTTAGAGCCCTTAGGATACCATAAACCAAGGTTAGGAGTGAAAACTAGATATCTCAAGATTCTCTTAACGGCCACTAAGTGGCACTCTTTCGGGTTAGCTTGAAATCTAGCACACATGCACACACTAAGCATTATGTCCGGCCTAGATGCACATAAGTAAAGGAGAGAGCCGATCATGGAGCGATATACTTTTATGTCCACGGATTTCCCTCCTTCATCAAGATCAATATGTCCATTAGTTGGCATGGGAGTCTTGATTGGCTTTGCATTCACCATGTCAAACTTTCTCAACATATCATGGGTGCACTTGGTTTGGCATAAGAAAGTCCCTTCCTTGAGTTGCTTGATTTGAAAAACGAGGAAGAACTTTAGCTCACCCATCATAGACATCTCAAATCACTTAGTCATAATCCTACTAAACTCATCACAAAAGCATTGGTTAGTACTACCAAATATTATGTCATCGACATATATTTGGCACACAAAGATATCATTATTGACTTTATGAGTGAAGAGAGTAGGATCCGCTTTGCCTATTTCAAAGCCTTGTTTGAGTAGAAATTCCTTAACGCATTCATACCATGCTCTTGGTGCTTGCTTAAGCCCATAGAGCACCTTATGGTGCTTGAAGACATGATGAGGGAACTTGGGATCTTCAAAACCCGGTGGCTGCTCAACATAGACCAATACTTGAATGGGGCCGTTGAGGAATGCACTCTTCACATCCATTTGATACAGCTTGAAGTCATGATGGGCAGCATAGGCTAGAAGCATTCGAATTGCTTCAAGTCTAGCCACTGGTGCATATGTCTCTTCAAAGTCCAAGCCCTCCACTTGAGTGAAGCCTTGAGCCACCAATCTTGCCTTATTCCTTGTCACCACGCCTTGCTCATCTTGCTTGTTGCGGAAGACCCATTTGGTTCCAATCACATTGGTATTTGGTCTTTCTACTAAGGACCAAACTTGATTTCGCTCAAAGTTGTTGAGCTCTTCTTGCATAGCCATCACCCAATCTGGATCATCTAGAGCTTGCTTGACCTTGAGAGGTTCCAAAGAGGAGACAAAAGAGTAAAATTGACAAAAAGTTGCCGAATGTGAACGAGTAGTTACCCCCCTTCGGAGACTCTCAAGTATATTGTCAATGGGATTATCCTTTTGAATTGTTTGCCTCAATCTTGGGTATTCTGTGGCTTCTTGTTGCTTAGCTTGGTCATCATACTCATTCTCTTCAAAGATAGGTTGTAGGTTCCTTGGAGTGGCAGGTGAGGGGCTAGCTGCTGCCTATCTGCTGGGTCCGGCAGTGCCGGCCACAGGCACAGAGGCTTGACCAGGGAGCACTGCTCGCCCTTCTTCTTCAAGTCTTGGGGCAGTAGCTTCTTCACCTTGAGGTTCCACTTCTGTGGACTGGATTTCTTGTGGCCTAATGTCACCAATAGCCATATTCTTGATTGCTTCAAAAGGTGGTTCCTCATTACCTACAATCACTTGATCAATTTGCTCTACTTGAGAGCCATTAGATTCATCAAATGTCACATCTATCGCGATTTCAATTTTCCCTGAGGTCTTGTTGAATACACGATAGGCATGCTCATTTGATCCATAACCAAGAAGAAAACCATCATCAACTTTAGGAGCACACTTAGAGGTTTTGGGTTTCTTATTAAATATGAAACACTTGCACCCAAAAACTCTAAAGTATGACACCTTTGGTTTGTTACCGGTCAATAGCTCATATGAGGTCTTCTTCAAGATCTTGTGTAGATAGAGCCGGTTGATGGCATGGCAAGCGGTGTTGACGGCTTCGGCCCAAAAGATATCCGAAGTCCTGTACTCATCTAGCATTGTCCTTGCCATGTCAATGAGTGTCCGGTTCTTCCTCTCTACTACACCATTTTGTTGAGGGGTGTATGGAACTGAAAACTCATGCTTGATGCCCTCATCATCATGAAACTCCTCCACTTGAGTGTTCTTGAACTCGGTTCCATTGTCACTACGAACTTTCTTAATTTGGAAGCCGAATTCTCTTTGTGCTCTTCTAATGAAGGTTTTCACCTTATCTTGCACTTGTGCCTTATCATACATGAAAAATACCCAAGTGAAACGAGTAAAGTCATCAACAATAACTAAACCATGTTTGTTACCGCCAATGCTTATGTAGGCCACCGGTCCAAAGAGATCCATGTGAATTAGCTCCAATGGTTGCTTGGTGGAGACAATGCTCTTTGGTGGGTGAGGTGCACCTACTTGCTTTCCGGCTTGGTAAGCGCTACAAATTCTATCCTTCTCAAAATGAACATTTGTTAGTCCAAGAATCCAAGAATTGTTTCATCCTTTAGGAGTTTGGCCAAGTTCCTCATCCCAACATGAGCTAGTCGGCGATGCCATAACCAACCCATGCTAGATTTTGCCACTAAACAAGTCTCAAGCTTAGCCTTACTTTTGTTGAAATCAACTAGGTAAAGCTTGCCCTTCAAACGACCCGTAAAGACAATAGAGGAATCCTCCCTCTTAAAGACTTCCACACCCTTATCCGTAAAGAGACAATTGTAGCCCATCTCACACAACTGAGACACGGACAACAAGTTGTAACTCAACGAATTCACATGTAAAACTTTTGAGATAGAATGTTCATGTGTGATAGCAACTTTACCAAGACCAATCACTTCCCCTTTGGAGTTGTCACCGAAGATGATATTCTCACTTGCATTTAAAGTTGGGGAATATGATGAGAACATACTCTTCTCTCTGGTCATATGATTTGTACATCCACTATCAAGCACCCAACTTGATCCACCGGAGGAGTATGCCTACAAAACAAATTAGTTCCTCGATTTAGGTCCCCAATAAATCTTGGGGCCTTGCATGTTAGTCACAACAATTTTTGGTACCCAAATGTTCATGCTTCTTTTATCATGTTTCTCATCACCTACAAACTATGCAATGACTTTACCACAGTCATTTCATTTCAACATGTAGCATGAAGACAAGCTTCCTTGAGGTGACCTTCTCTTGGGTTTATGTACATACTTGTTTTTGGCCACCCAGAATGAGTCCTTGGGTTTCTGAGAAACCTGCTTTTGCTGGGGCATCCTCTTGGCATGGACTTTGGCTTGAGCTTGATCAGGTAAAGCACTGGTAGCCTTCCCTTTATTGGGGCGCGGCACTGCCGGCCTCTGGTCCAGCAGAGCTGCTGTCTGTGCAGGCTTATTTGCACCAATGCTTTCCTTCTTCTCAAACTTGACACACTCAATGCCTTTCACTATTTTTCTTCCATTGGTTTTACCTCCTTGAGTGTATCCAAGCCCATCTTTGATTGATGTATGCCTTCCATCCTTGTATTGGATCTTCTTTGGCTCAACTTTGTCTTTGTCATTCTTCTTTGAAACTGAGATGACATAGTTGAGCCTTTCTATTTCTTTCTTCATGTCCTCCATGTTGGCAAGGTTAGTGGAATAATCATTCAAATCAATATTATTGCATTTTCCACAGCCTTGGCTAGTGGATGGAGAAGAGGCATCATTTGCTTTAGGAAGATGTGAGCTACCCTCCCAAAGAAGAGAGTATTGTGCCTCAAGCTCTTGATGCTTTTCAACTAAGCCACAATGCTTTTGCTTGAGGTCACCACCCTCCTTCTTAGTGAGATCATGAGCTTCTTTTTCCTTAGCCAAAGCCTTAGTCAAAGAGCTCACCTCACTTCTCTCTAATGCAAGAGCTTCCTCACTAGCAATGTAAAGATCCTCTTGTTTGATAAGAGTCCTTTCTCTAGATGCTAGCTCAGCCTTGGTTGCCTCTAATTCATCCAATATGTTGGCAATGAAGAGTTTGGTTTTAGGATCCATGTTATTGGTTATTTCATTGATGTCTTCATCACTAGATTCATCATCACTAGAGTAATCACTAGAATCACTACTAGAGATGTCTTTGGGGGAGGAGTTATGGCTTGGGTTTTGATTTTACCTTCTCACCCTTTGCCATGAGACAAGTGGGAGGGGAGCTTTCATCATCATCGGACATGTTGTTGAAGAGCCTCGGTGAAGTGGATGGCTTATGGATAGCAATGGTGGCCATCTCTTCATCTTCACTTGAGCTATCGGTTGATGAATCCCAACCATGTCCAATGTGAGCTTCACCCACATATCTCTTCCCTTTCTTGTAGTCACCCTTGTCTTCTTTCTTGCCCTTGCCAAACTTGTCATCTTTCTTTTCATTTGGGCATTCGGCAATGAAGTGCTCGGTGCTATCACATCTAAAGCAAGTTCTTGATTTCTTGTTTGAGAACTTTCTTCTTGTGAGCTTGTACCCATTCTTCTTGATGTCCTTGTTGAATCTTCTCATGAATAGGGCCATGTCATCTATGTTCTCCGCTTGTTCATCTTCACTTTCACTATCACTTGATGTTGGAGCTTCGGGTTGATGCTTGATGGCTTTGAATGCTTGAGCTTTGCTTGAAGATGCTTGCTTGCTGTTTTTAGGACAGCTAGGGGCTGCTCTCCTTGAGCTCTTGTTGGCTTTGAGAGCCACATCCTTGATCTTCATCCCTTCCATCCTTGCTTGCATATCTCCAAGTTTCTTCCTCTCTAAAGCTTCTTCTCTTTGTAGATCAAAGGTGATGATCCTTCCAAGCACATCACTTGGGGTGAATACTCAAATCTTTTCTTGTCTCTAATCAATGTCACAATGGTCTCATTTCTTGGAGAGTAGGCTTCAAGCATGATCTTGACAACCTTGTGATCATTGACCTCTTCACCACCAAGGCCTCTAATCTTTCCAACCATAGTCATCAATCTATCGAACATCTCTTGTGGCCCTTCACCTTCATTGATCACGAACCAGTTGAGCTTGGCCATCAACAAATCAATCTTGGACTGCCTCACTTTGCTCACACCTTCATGTGCAAGGTGCAAGGTGTCCCATATCTCCTTGGCAACCTCCAATCCCATCACCTTGTTGTACTCATCACCATCCAACGCACTTAGCAACACACTAGTTGCTTGTGCATTGAGTTGTATGCAACAGAGCTTGGTGGTAGTGGGACTTGTTGGATCAACCGGAGGATAACATCCTTTGTGAACAATCTCCCAAGCACCGGGGTGAAGACCTACAAGATAAGCTTTCATCAAGTGTTTCTACTTGGCAAAGTTGGTCCCATCAAAATGAGGCAACTTGCTGGCGGGAACATGAAATAGAGGTTTATGCTCATGCTTTGAAATAGATGAATAATCAAAGGATATGGCGGAGTATCTCTTGCTGACATCATCCTTCTTCTTCTCATCTTTCTTTGCAATCTTGGAGGCTTGGTATGATACATCATCATCACCGTTGGAGCTACTTGAATCAACCTCCACATGAGATGCTTGCTCTTTGCTTTTCTTGAGCTCCTCCTCCTTGGCCTTGAGCTCCTTCTTGAGAGCTCTTACTTCTCTTCTATGAAGCTTCTCGGCAAGCTTCAAGTTTTTGGCTTCATTGATTGCTTTTTCTTCTTTTTGCAATTTCTTGCCTTCTCTTCTCAATCTTCTAGCTTCTTTTCTTCTTGCTATTTCTCCAGTGGATATACCAGCAGTGGTCTGGTACTTGTTCGTGTTGACACTTTCATCGTTGCTTGAGGTCTCATGCAAGTCCACCTTCTTGGGATCAATCATCACAACATTTCCCTCTTCGGTCATTACCTCGCATGGTAAAGTGCTTACTGAGGTAACCTGGCTTTAATACCACTTGTAAGGATCTGATTAGCCTAGAGGGGGGTGAATAGGCCTGTTTATAAAACTTAACAACTTTCTGTCAATCACAGGCCGACACTTCCGGGCTCGAGGCCGGCACTGCTGGGCTAAGAGCAGCAGTGCTGGTCACCAGAACAGAGATATACACAATTCAAAATGTAAGTACTGAATGTAAATTTTGCTTGGATAGAAACCTTCCTAGAGGTGTAGGGAACCTCTAGCACCACCTAAAAGTGGTAGCAACACACCCACCGAGTAGATCGAGTCCAAACCCTAGAAATCACCTTGCAAACAATATTTATCAAAGTATAGAGACAAACACAAGGGGACACAAGATTTGACCCATGGTTCAGCTCACCACCAAGGCTTGCCTACGCCCACGTTGTTGAGGTGCGCCACACAAGGCTCAAGCTCGCCACACAAGGCTTGCTCTTTCCTCAGTCTCAAGTTAAGAGAATGAACTCTTGAGATGAGAGAAATGTATTAGCAATAGTTGGGTGATACAAACTTCCCTAGGCTGCCACACGAAGGAGGCAAGCTCAAGGGCAACCTTTAGCCGGCTAGGAGCAAAGCTCCAAGAGTAAAGAACTCAAACCAAATGCTTGTAGGAGGTTAAGATCCGAGGGAGAAGCTTCTTCTCAAGCTTGGGGGCTCAATCTCTCAAAGGGTGATTGCAAATCAATGGAGGAGAGTGGTTGAGCACCAAGGGAGAAGGGGAGAGCAAGAAGAGATCTTTCTCTGTCTGTTTCACGAAGCTGAATGAATGGAATAGCAGAACTAGCCGTGGGGGGAGTGAGGAGGTGTTAAATACCCCTTCACTGCTCAACGGTCAAAACAAGTCGCGGCAATGCCGGCCTGGGGCCCGGCACTGCCAGTTTGAAGCCCGGCACTGCCGGCCTGGCAGAACCAGCAAAGAATGGATCTTCGAATAGTTGGCTTATTTGCCTTCTATGTATGTGGAGGTGTGATGTATTTGGATAGATATTGCATTTGGTTCACTTGTTGGCATGCGTGTTGAATCCCACTTAATAGTACGGCATACCTAACTCAATTCCAAAGTATAAAATGAATTTAAACTCCTTTGAGCTTGTTGTCATGCACTTTTGTAATTGGAGGGGTCCGCCAACCTGTTCATCAACCTCTTTAAGTTTAACCTGCTTGTCATACTTGTAAAGTCTCATTAGTTCTCTAGTTGCGTTGTCATGTCACCAAAACCCACTTAAGGCTTGATTGCACTTTCAAATATGCTCATAGCTGTCCAAAGAAACAGAACCAGAACAATGATAGTGGTAGCAGAGGAAGACCTCAAGCAACTCCTAACTCTGGAAGGGTGAATCATATGTCCACTGCTTCAGCTCAGGAGACCCCGGAGGTCATGTTGGGTACGTTTGACATCAACTCCATCCCCGCCTCTGTTCTTTTTGATTCTGGAGCTTCACATACCTTTTATTTCCGAAGCATTTGTTACCATGCATAGCATAACATTAATAGCACTAAATAAAAAGATGACAGTTAGTTCACCCGGGGGACCTATAGCAGCTACTCATAGATGCTCCTCAGTTAATCTGACGTTAAGGGGGGTATACTTTGAGATTAGTCCAGTTGTTCTGAATGGCTCTGGGATTGATGTGATCTTGGGTATGGATTGGATGCAAGCATGTCAGGCAATGATATAGTGCAAAGAGAAGAAGGTGTCTCTTACTACAAAGAAGGGTGATGAGATCATTGTTGATGTAGTTGTGAAGAAACCAAAGGCAGCCACAGTGAACCAAATTGAGGATGAACCTAAACAAGATGACTCAGTGGTGATGAATTTCAGGATGTCTTTCCAGATGAACTACCAGGTATGCCACTTGACCGAGACATTGAATTTCTTATTGAGTTATTCCTGGTGCTGCACCCATAGCTAAACGACCATATAGAATGGGGGTGAAAGATCTAGAAGAACTTAAAAAACAAATAAAAGAATTGCAAGAAAAAGGTTTCATTCATCCTAGTTCATCACCATGGGGTGCACCAGTTATTTTTCTTGATAAAAAGGATGGTGGTCAGAGGATGTGTGTTGATTATAGATCACTCAATGAGGTTACAATCAATAATAAGTATCCTTTGCCTAGAATTGATGATTTATTTGATTAGTTTAGAGGTGCTTGTGTGTTCTCAAAGATTGATCTTCGTTCTGGCTATCATCAATTAAAGATCCGTGCTAGTGACATTCCAAAGACAGCTTTCACCACAAGGTATGGTTTGTATGAGTATACTATTATGTCATTTGGATTGACCAATGCTCCTGCATACTTTATGTACATGATGAATAAGGTGTTTATGGAGTATTTGGATAAATTTGTGGTTGTGTTCATTGATGATATATTGGTGTTCTCTAAAACTAAGGAAGAACATGCTGAACATCTGAGATTGGTATTGTAGAAGCTTAGGGATCACAAGTTGTATGCTAAGCGAAGCAAGTGTGAGTTCTGGTTGAAGGAAGATTCTTTTCTTGGTCATGTTGTCTCTAATGGAGGTATTTCTGTTGATCCAAGCAAGGTGAGAGATGTGTTGAATTGGAACCCACCAACTAGTGTTACTGAGATTCGTAGTTTTCTTGGTTTAGCTGGGTACTATAGAAGATTCATTCAAGGGTTTTCAAAGCTTGAAAAGCCTATGACAGCCTTATTAGAGAAGAATGAAAAGTTTGTCTGGTCTGATCAATGTCAAGCCAACTTTGAAGAGTTGAAGAAGCGGTTGATTACAGCACCTGTGTTGATACTGCCAGATCTGAGTAAGAGTTTCTCTATCTATTGTGATGCTTCTCGTACTAGTTTGGGATGTGTTCTTATGCAAGAAGGTAGAGTTGTTGCTTATGCATCTAGGCAGTTGAGGAAACATGAATTGAACTATCCTACTCATGATTTAGAACTTGCTGCTGTAGTACATGCTTTAAAGATTTGGAGACACTATATGATTGGGCATAAGTGTGATATATATAGTGATCATAAGAGTTTGAAATATATATTCACCCAGTCTGATCTGAACTTGAGACAACGTAAATGGTTAGAGTTGATCAAGGATTATGATTTGGAGGTGCATTATCACCCTGGGAAGGCCAATGTTGTTGCAGATGCTCTAAGCACGAAGAGTGTAGTTCATGAGTTGCTTGTGCTAGCTATGCCATAGGAGTTGTGTGATGAGTTTGCATGTTGGAACATGGGTTTTTGTGTCAATGCAGCAGAGATGGTGATGGAACCTACACTTAAACAGGAGATCTGTAACGGTCAGCTGCAGGATGAGAAGCTAAAGGAGATAGCAGATAATCCAGTAATTGGTAAGTCACCTGGTTTCCGCATGGATGATAATAGAACTTTGTGGTTTGGTAATCGTTTATGTGTACCTGATGACAAAGCTTTAAGGCAAATGATTTTGCATGAAGCTCATGAGTCTGCTTATTCTATTCATCCTGGTAGTACTAAGATGTATATGGATGTGAAAGAGAAATTTTGGTGGGTTTGATTAAAAAGAGATGTAGCTGAGTATGTAGCTTTGTGGGATACTTGTCAGAGGGTAAAATTTGAACATCAGAGACCTGCTGGATTGTTGCAACCTATGAAGATACCTGAATGGAAGTGGGAAGAAGTTGGTATGGATTTTATTGTTCGGTTACCCCGTACACAGCGAGGTTATGATTCTGTTTGGGTAATAGCCAGTCAAGACTAAGTACAATGGTGCAAGGTTAGCAGAATTGTATATGGAACGGATAGTACGTTTGCATGGAGTTCCAAAGAAGATCGTATCCGATACAGGTATTTACTTCAAATTTTTGGCATAGTGTGCATAGAGCTTTGGGGACTAAGTTGAACTTTAGTACTGCATATCTCCTCAAACATATGGTCAAACTGAAAGAACCAATCAGATATTAGAAGATATGTTGGGAGCTTGTGCATTGCAGTATGGTACCAGTTGGGATCAGAGTTTGCCTTATGCAGAGTTCTCATACAACAACAGTTATCAGCAGAGCATCAAGATGGCACCGTTTGAGGCATTGTATGGTCGTAAGTGTAGAACACCTTTGTTTTGGAATCAAACAGGTGAGACACAAGTGTTTGGCGCTGATGTACTTAGAGATGCTGAAGATCGTGTGAGAGTGATCCGAGAAAGCTTGAGAATAGCACAGTCGAGATAGAAGAGTTATGTTGATAATAGAAGAAGAGACTTGTCTTTCAATATTGGTGATTATGTCTACCTGAAAGTATCACCAATGAGAAGTGTGAAAAGGTTTAACATAAAAGGTAAGCTAGCACCAAGGTATGTCAGACCGTTTAAAGTTTTAGCCAGACATGGTGAAGTTGCTTATCAGTTGGAACTGCCTGAGAATTTATCTGGAGTTCATGATGTGTTTCATGTGTCACAACTTAAGAAGTGTTTGCGAGTACTAGAAGAGCAAATACCTTTAGATGATCTTAATGTTGTTGATGATCTGACTTATGAAGAGTGTCCAGTTAAAATTCTTGAAACTACAGAAAGAGTAACCAGAAGTAGAGTAATTAAGATGTGTAAAGTTCAGTGGAACCGGGAGGCAGAGGCAACTTGGGAAAGAGAAGATTAACTGAGGAAATCATACCCGCAGTTGTTTGAGTAAGCCAACTAATCTCGAGGACGAGATTCTTTTAAGGGGGGGGAGATTTGTAACACTCCAAAATTTGCATGATTTCAAAATAGTATGAAATTGTCTCTTTATGCAATTCTTGTTTATGCATTTAATCTAGTTGCAAAATAAATAATGTTTTGGTGAAAATAAAATGACATATAGACACATGTTTGAGCATTCATGCTGGTGCATTCTAATTTTTGTACTGAGTGGTTTTGAAAAGATTCTAAACGTGATTTTGAAAAGGATTTGAAAATTCATTTGCAAAATTGTTTTGGAAAATGAAAAGGATTTCTTTTTACTCTATCCTCTCTTCCTCCTTTTCAGCCCGAGTGGCCCTTTTTCCTTGGCCTGTTTCCTTTCTCCCACAGGCCTCCCCCTCCCCCTTTTCCCTTCTTGGGTTGTGCCCTTCCCTCCCTCACCTTGGCCTAGCAAAGCCCGCGCAGGAGCAGGCCTTGTTGTCCCTCCTCTCAGCCGTTGACGAGGCGGTCCCACGCGTCAGCGCCTTCCTTCTCCCCCTCCTCTGTTGAACCCGAGTCAGCAGAGAACTCCACGACCGTGCCTCCCTTCCCCGATTTCTTTGGGAATTCCTTCCTAATCTGCGCGGATATTGCATCTAAAGCACTCGCCTATCCAGCCGCCCTGTTTTTTCCATCTAGGTATCCTCCCCTTCGCCCAGCCCCGTAGTGTTGTTTGCCGAGCTCCACGCAACCCACCGTCGCCATTGAAGGACACTGGAGCTCCACAGACCTCCGCGAGCCCTACACCTTCTAAGGATGGAGGTTCGAAGACCCCTGAACCCCAACCCATGCTCAATTTCTCTTTTCCTTGACCTCACCGGTCGGTCGCCGTTCACAGGGAACCCGACACCGCCGTACCAAGCCGTCAGCCGCCCCTGTTCCTCGTCTGCTCGCCCAAAGCACCTAGGTGATCTCGTCGTCTTCCCCTTTTCCTCCTGGTGTTATCGTTTGATCAAGTGGTGACCCCTAGGTCCCCATCCACTTCCGCCGGCGTGCTCGGCCACCCGGCCATGTGTAGGGTTGAGAAGGCGGACTAGAGGGGGGGTGAATAGTATTTTCTAAAACTTAAGCACAACGGCTAACCAAAACAAATGCGGAATTAAAACTATCGGTCTAGCCAAGACTACACCCCTCTATCTATAACATTAGCACCTAGCAAAGAATACTAATTGGGCTTACTAAGCTGCGAAGCTAGGAAGCTCACCTAAACAACTCTAGGTTGCAAGGTCACACAAACCTAAGCAACTAGTACTCTAAGCAAACCGGAAACTCCTACACATACTAGTAAGCAAAGCACAAAGCACCTAAGCTCACTAGCAATGCTCTCTAGCAAGACTACACAAGTCAACTAGAGAGCTCAACTTACTTAGTTACACAAACTAAGCAATCTGACTAACAAGGCTACTCAAGCTAATTAGCCACGCAAGAGCTACTTCTATGCTACACAAGCTAGAAGGTAACTAGGCAAGCCACACAAGCTAAACTAGTTACAAGAGCAACAACTACTCACTAGCACAAGTATATGAAAGTAAATACAAGCTAGTGATTTGGAGAATGCAAACCACCGAGAAGAGTAGACAAGGTTGACGCGGTGATTTTTCTCCCGAGGTTCACTTGGTTGCCACCAAGCTAGTCCCCGTTGTGTCGACCACTCACTTGGTGATTCAGCGGCTAATAGGCGTTCACAAGCCTAGCCCACTCACTCGGGCGCCGCAAGAATCTACCCACAAGTGAGGGTAACTCAATGACACGCTCAACTAGAGTTGCTCTTCGCGATCCCCGCGGGGCGAGCACAACACCCCTCACAAGCACTTATCCGGAGCGCCGCACAATCTTCTTGCGCGCTTCGACGGAGCCTCAAGCCACCAAGCCATCTAGGAGGTGGCAACCTCCAAGAGTAACAAGCACCACGAGCTTGTAACACGATCACCTAGTGCCACACGAAGCTATCTCTCAAAGCAACGCACTAGAGATCACTCTCTCACTCAATCGGATGAACACTATCAAGTATGAGTGGGTTAGAGGGCTTCCAAACCAAGCACACTATGGGCAACACATGCCAAAGGTGCTCAACAACAAGCCATGGCCGGCCACCACTTCTATTTATAGAGTGGGAAAGAAACTAGCCGTTTCCCAACTCTCTGTGCGCCTCCGGACGCATTTTTGGCAGGGGGTCCGGACCAAAGAGAGCGTCCGGACCCCTTCACCACCGAGCGTCAACGGCTCTGAAAACTCTTCCGGACATGACCTCCGGACGCACGTGAAGCGCCGTCCGGACCATGCCGTATGCGTCCGGTCGAGCTGCCGATTCAAACGGCTCGTTCGCGCCTTCGCCTCCCGCGCGCCACGCGTCTCCGGACGCTACTATAGACAGGGTCCGGACTCGCTGTTTCCAGCGTCCGAAAATGTCTTCCAGAGCACCCGAGAGCTCCCACTTCGCTTCTTCCACTCCGGACGCATGTCCGGTTCACCGTCCGGACCAACAACGCCGTCCGGATTTCCTTAGTCAGCACAGCGCAGACAGGGGGTGGGTGACCGGACGCACAGCGATTGGTCCGAACTGTCCAAGCCCCTGCGTCCGGACCACTGTCTGGAGCTCACAACCAGGCCGAGACCTAGGGTTTGGTTTCGGACCCTCTCCTCAATGGTCCGGACCCCCATAGCCCTAGCGTCCGGAGCCTGTTCCTCAGCAGGAACTCCTCCGCACTTCTTCCTTTGCTTCACATGTGCTAACACAAATGTGTTCTTCACCTTGTGCAAGTGTGTTAGCATTTTCACAATCATTTTCAAAGCATTTTCACTTGCTCTCACTGCGCCACTCGATTCTAATACATCGCAAAGTTAGATCGCTCATATGGCACTAGATAACCGATATGCAAACAAGTTTGCCCCTCTTGATAGTACGGCTATCTATCCTAAACCCGGCCATCAACTTCTCTACACACCTATGACCGGTGAAATGGAAATGCCCTATGGTTATACCTTTTCCTTGCGCATTCCATTCCATCTCCATCTCCAATGTTGATGCAACACATGCACCAGACACTTGTCAAATGATATGATCCTAAACCCGGTCATCAACTTCTCTACACACCTATATAACACCCCAAATTTTGCTTTCTGGAAAATAGAGTTAAATTGATTTAATTCTTAATTTTCTGCTCATAAAAATGTAGGAAAATAAAAGATTTTCATTAAATTTGCCCTTTAATTAGCAACATGTTTGTGCACTCATGCCTCTGCATATGACTTAATGTTTGTATGGTGTTGCTAAAACTAAAAAGAATTTAAAAAGTGGGTTTCAAAAAGGTTTATGAAAATACCTTGAAGAGTTTTCCAAGCAAAAGAAATTTAAAAGGACTTAAAAGCCCTTTCAATGTTTAAATGGAAACTTGTTTTGAAAAGAGCTTTTCAAAGTAAAAGAAATAAAATAAAATGAATCAGAAGGAAAGAGATTTCAAAAGGGTTTTTGAAAATGGTTTTGAAAATTAAGAAAATAAAAGGGTTTTCGAAATATCTTTGAAAAGGATTTGAAGCAACAGAAAATAAAAGGAAAATAAAAACAAAACCCCTCCTCACCCCCCCCCTCTCTGCTTCTGGCCCAACCGCCCGAGCGGCCCAGCTCGGATCCCCCCCCCCTCCCTTCTCCTCACGCTTGGGCCTCACCCCAGCCGGCCCACCCGCCAACCAGCCCCCCCCCCCGCAGCCCAGCGAGGCCTGCCTAGCGCGCGGGCCAGCTTCCCCCCCCCCCCCCCCACGCGCCAGCCGGCCCAGCTCCCCTCCTCCTTCCCTCGCCGGCCCATCAGCGCAGCCCACCAGCTGGCCTTTTTCCCCCGCCAGCCTAGCCGCCCCAACCCTAGCCGCCAGCCCCCCCTCCCCCTATAACCCCCCCCCCCCTCAGCCCCCTCCCTTCCCCACGCCGGGAGCAGCCGCCGCCACCGAGCCGGCCCTGCTCCAATAGCAACCGGGCAGACCTAAAGCGCCTGCTGGCCTTGCGCTTTTTGCCTTGGAAAGCGTATTTCCACTCGGTAATTGTTTTATTTCAAAAATAAATTTCAGTTTTGTCATCACTTTTTCAACTGCTTATAAAATATTCGTTTTAACTCCGTTTTCATCCATTCAAATTGCGTTAGATTCATAGAGTTTTTGTCTACATGTTAAAACCATAATCGATCTGTTTTGCAAACTTTAAAAATAAATATTTATTTAATGCCTTTTAATTTCCTAGTTTAATCTCTAAATCTCGTTTAAATCGTATCTTCTCCGTTTTAGACCCGTTTCGTCTCGTTCCAGTTGCGTTGGTCTTGTAACGAATTAATCTATGCATTAGTGATCTTTAATACCATGTTAATAGCACTGTAATTTTATGGTTAACTCCTAAACTTGATTAATAACTATGCAACTTGTTTTATATATAAAATATGATTAGTTCTACTTTTATTTCGAGATCCAAATATAACTTTGACTTAATCTAACTTGGGTGTTTCTCTGAAATACCTTATCCATTCTTTTATATAGTTAAAACTAATAAAGCCTATAACTCTCTTTTATAAAAGCAAACCTTTCGGTAGATGTATCTTTCTAATCGTAGCTCCGATTAGTGTGTTCTTCGCGACTATGTGATCGTAGAGACGCGTAGATTTCTTTTTAAATCATTTTCATTGATTGGTGTATTGTTCTAATGTAGCCATGTTTGTATGCTTTGTATGATCAGATGCTTGTGTGGTGATTTGTTAATTATTGTCCAATCGGTGAGTTTTGCGTTGGTGATCAAGAAGAAGTCGTCTGAAGTTGAGAACCAGTTGAGCAAAGGATCTAAGCTTTTAAGGCAAGTATTCATGGGATCATCCTTGTTGTCCTAATCACGTTAAACATTAATTCATGTTATGCATGTGTTTCCTCGACATCCTATATAGTTTTACCATAGATTTGTACCTTATACCTTGTTACCCTGGGAATTATGCATTGGGTAGATCAAGCTAGTGCTCTTGAAAAATAACTATGATCATGTAACCTTGACTAATGACTTATGCAACAACAGTAAAATATGCTTTTTAGCAACATGGATTAAGGTGATCTAGAGCACAGTTTTTGAGATGCTCTAGAACCTCTGTAAGCGATCACCCGGGATTCACAGTACAGCCATGAGGGCTATATGGCTCTGGCTTTAGTTCAGTATGAGGGTAACTCTCTCGCATGTGGCACTTCACGAAAGTTGCCATTGCCGAGCGGTTGCGGGGTACGGCCGGAGTGGCTACCGCTGCGCGTGTGTACCATCGAGGGGTCCCCGTATACCCCTTGCCCGTGGATCCGTAGTGTCTGTTGTTTGTCAGCGAGCCCCTTTGAAAGACTTCATAGTGAACCCTGTCGACCTTCCTTGGAAGTGAGTTAAGAGGTTCACTACCTCGGGCGAAAGGGCAAATCACGACTTGTGGGTAAAGATGTACAACCTCTACAGAGTGTTAAAAACTGATATATTAGCCGTGCTCACGGATATGAGCGGTCTGGAATTCTTATGGAACAGAATGACTTTAATCTACCATTTACTTGCTTGCTATTCATTATACATGTTTACTTGATCATATGGTTATTGGGCTGTTGATGTTATTAATGCTATCCAGATGCTAAAATTGTGACAACATAAAAGCTGATGCAGTTTAACCAGTGTCATACTTTTTGAGCCTCATGAACCCCATGTTTACTTGTTGAGTACTAGAAGTACTTACGCTTGTTTACTTTCATATTTGGATAAAAATCCTGGATGGGTACCAGATTGCAAGAGTCTCGAGTAGTTAGGCTTGTGATCAACCAGTCAGTTGGTCCCTGTGGAGTGGAGTCTTCGCCTGAAGATCGGAGTGTCCTTCCGTTGTTTGCTCTCTTAAGGTTATTTCTTTGGCCTTATATGTTATGTATTTAAGTGTTGTCTTTTGATATTACCTTGTTCTGTGGCTATATGTGAGACTTGACTTCCTGGGCTCACATATAGGATATATCTGGTTTTGTTCTTAAAACCGGGTGTGACAGATTGGTATCAGAGCAATGCTGACTATAGGACGCAAGCCTAGATAGAACTGGTCGTTTTAGCAAGCTCTTCACCTTGCCTAGTTCATACTTTCTCTCTAACCTTGATATATGTTTAAAGTTATGCTCGCTCTATCCCTATTCTATTGTAAAAGACCTTGTCCCAAATTCTAACTCTTATCTCTCCGTATAATAGATGGATCATAACGAGAAGCCCGTTGACCCAGCAATGATCACATTTGACAAGGAGAAGCCATCAACCAAGCAAGACCTAGATCTAGAAGGAATGACTCAACGACAGGACTTATCACAAGAACAGGTTGACATACAAAGGACCCATAAGAAGCAAGGGCAAGTAAGCAAAGTAAAGAGGAACTACATCCAAGGAAGGTTGAACCATGTGGATATGAGTACCCTTCGTGAAGCTAAGAAGGTTGTGTATGGGTTGATTTCCGTAAGCTCAACGAAGGCCATGGTTCTATTTGACCCCAGTGCATCGCATTCATTCATATCGGTCAAGCATTCCTAAGAACCAATTCTAACTAGGTTTGCGTCCTACAGTCAACCTGGCTCTGATACCAATCTGTCACACCCAGATTTAAAGACAAAACAGGATGCAATAACCTTATGTGTGTCCAGAGATCAGTCACACACATAAGCCGACAAATTATCAAAATTGTATCATCACAAGTGTTTATTACATAGCGAATAAGTATCTATTAATGTCTATTACATAACAGCGGAAATATAAGATAACTCTCGCGAAGCTCCATAGCACAGGGACGTCAACTGGTTGACCCCAAACCTAGTAGTCCTCTAGATACTCCTCATAACTCTGATAATCTGGTATTCATCCAGGATTTTTATCCAAATATTGAAAAGAAAGGAAACAAGCGTAAGTAATTTCGTACTCAACAAGCATATATGGGGTTCATGAGGCTCAAAAAGTATGACACTGGTTTACTGCGATAAACATTTTAATTTGTAGCAAAACTTTATAAGTGGTAGATCAAAGTTATGCTTAAGTCCCCAAATTAAACTGCATGTTCATAAATAACAGTTGAACAAATAACATAATAACATGATAAAGTGATTCATAATGATAAACAACAAGTAACCAAAGATTCTGTGAGTTTTTCGGGCCGCTCGTGTCCGTGAGCACGGCTGATATATCAGTTTTTAACACTCTGCAGAGGTTGTACACTTTACCCATGAGTCGTGTTTGCCCAAATGCCCGGGATCATGACTCCCATAACACTACCGAGGTGAGTGGGCAGGGTACACTATGAAGTCTTTCAAAGGGGCTCGCTGACATACCACAGATAGTACGGATCCACGGGCAAGGGGTATACGGGAGCCCCGGGATGGTACACACGTGCAGCGGTAACCACTCCAGCCGCAGCCCGCAACCGCGCGTCAATGGCAACTTTCGTGAACTGCCGCATGCGAGAGAGTGACCCTAATATTGAACTAAAGCCAGAGCCATATAGCCCTCTTGGTTGTACTGTATGTCCCAGCTTTTGCTGACAGATAGGGCCCTAAATCCATGTTGCTAAAAAGTCAAGTTTTACCTTATCATTTCATGTAGCCATTAAACAAGATTAAAGGTCATGCTTATTTAAAGAGGAGCGCTAGCAATATCTACCCATATGCAAAGGTAACCCCTAGGATTTCAAGGTTCAAGGTAATCAAATCTAGGTAAACCCTATGGTAACAGTATTAGACCCATGCATATGATTTTCTTGAAAACATCATGAATAGGACATTAAGGAAGGTCCCATATAATACTTGCCTTGCTCAAAAGGTTCCTTCTGATCCTGCTCAAAGAGAAACTCCTGGTCACCCACGTACTGCTCACCGTCTATACTCGATCACCACATCACATGCAATCATACAGAAGCATAACCCTATAGATTAGAACAGTACACCAACCATAATAAAACAATAGGAAAAGTTTATAAAACTGATCTACGTCTCAATATGATCACGTTGACGTTCGAATCACGAAAAACGGAGCTATAACGAAGAAGATATGAACTAATCAAGTTTCATAAATTAAACTAGAGATTAAAAGGGATTAAACAATTAATTATATTTAACAGTTGTCTAACATGAACTATGAACTCAATAACACATATATTACGTCAATACGAATCTAACGCAAGTTGAATGGATGAAAACGGAGTTAAAATGAGCATTTTAGAAGCATTGAAAATTGAGTGGCAATTCTGTAAATAGGGTTTTCTTTTTATTTTCGAATTAAAACGAAACAGAAAAAGAAATACATCTTTCGGCAGAGAAGACGGGATCACAGATTACGCCAAAGGACGGTGGGTTGACACTTTAAAAACTGTGGGATTTAATTTGTAAAAGAACCGGCCGAAGGGGTATGTGGCTCTATGGTCCATCCGATCCATGATGGATGGACGAGATTAGATCGGGAGAGGAGGAAGGCGGCGTGCGGAGACAGAGGCGCGGTGGCGCCATTGCCGGACTTGGGCGGCGCTATGCAATCCGGTGATTCGGTGCACCATTCTCCGCGCGAAAAGGCCAGGGAGGGAGAGGGGAGAACGGCGAAGACGACTACGGGGTTGGTTGACCCGATTGCATGCGGGAACGAGGTGTCCACGCGGTACAACGGCTCGGCAGTGATGGGAAACGCGGAGCCGTGCACCAGAGAGGTTGGGGAGGGAGAGAGAGCTCCTGGGGGGCTTGCTTACCACCATGCGAAGCTCGGGGGCGGTTGGAACGGAGCGGAGAGCCTCGGCAGCGGAGGATCGACGGCGGTGGCGCTGGACTAAGGTCGCGGCGGCGCTGGGTGGTCTCTGCAGTGCTCCGAGGGGCGAGGTGAGGGCGGAAGGGTGTGGGGCTGAGCTTTTATAGCTCGGAGGGGTGCCGCAGGGAAGGAAAGGGAGGAATCCGCCGCGGATTCGTGCTCGGCCGCAAGGGAAAGGCGGCGGCGGCAGAAAGGAAAGAAGAGGGGAGAGGAAAGAGGAAAGGGAGGTGGGGTGTGCGGCGATCGACTCAATAGTTTCGAGGTGTCCCGCAGAGAAGGAAAGGGGATCAATCCGGGCTGCAAACGCGCACAGCGAGGAGGATTCCTTCGGCGCGGGAGAAAAGGAAAGAGGGGGAGAGAAGAAAGGCAGGGGGGAGATGGATCTGTCAGGTGGGGTCCACCTGTCAGCACGGGGGAAAAGGAGGGAGCGCGTCGTCCTGCGCTGGTTGGGCTGGGCCGGCCTGCTGGCCACTGCGCAAGGAAGAGAGGGTTGGGCCGGGAGAGAGAAGGAGGCCTGCGGGCCAGATTGGGAATAGAGGGGTGAGAGAGAAATTGCTTTGCTTTTTATTTTCTGAAATTCCAAACTCTTTTCAAATTCCAAAAGAAAACAAGTTTGAAAATTTAAAAGAGCCAAGCAATACAAAACTCTATGCTCCAGCATGAATGCAACAACAATGTTTCTAGTATTATGATCATTTTTATTTTATGAAATATAATTGTTTTCCTAGGTTATAATGGTCACAAAAATGCATTTAAACTCTTTTAATCTATTTTAAATAATGCATGTTTTTAGGATGTTACAAACTGGAGATAATGAAGCTGCCAAATAGGAAACCCTTGATAGTTCACTCCCCAACAGGAGAAATGAAGGCAAACTACACCTGCCCAAAAGTTACCTTGGATATAAAAGGTGTTAACTTTAAGGTGAATCTTATTATTTTGGAGATTTCAGAGATCGATGTTGTCCTTGGAAGGGGATGGTTCTCTGCTTCTAAAGGAGTGATCGAGTATGCCCAGCATTCAGTACTTATAACAGGACCGTCAGGAGAAAGGATTGTATACGAGGGTATACGACCTTTACCTAAGGAATATGAAGCTAGCCCATTGGAAGGTGGTAAGATAAATGAGATTCAGGATCGATGTCAGTGTTGTAAGCATTATGGAGTTGCCTATCTTCAAAACAAGTCACATAAAGGGAAAGTTGAGATGGGTTCAAACTATGAAAGCAATGATGAAAAGAAGAGGAAGGCAAGTTCACTGCAGCCACTTTTGGGAAGCAGACAACAGTTGAGTTCTACTACGTTGCCACATTCAGCTCGGAATCCTAGTCAGATAGAGCAAAGGGGTAAAGAGATAGAAGTTCCTCACGCTAAATCCATTTATGGTGAAGTATGCATAGATGGATGGACAATCACTTGTACGGAGTTCCAAGCCCAAAGAGTCAAGCGAAATAAGAAGCAAGCCAAGAAGAGGAAGAACCTCCATAGCTCGCAAGAGAACAACACACCAAGCAACATTTCAGAAAGAGGTGACCCTACCAAAGATATACCTCAAAATGTGTGTTATCGTTGCCGATAGGAGGGCCACCATGCATATTGTTGTCGGCAGGAGAAGAAATCAAAGAACCATGGAAGCAATCAAGTCACTACAGGACTATCATCAGCCAGTGTTAGCAGCACGCAGCATGAAGGAAGGCCTTGATACCTATCACCTCGCTAGGAGTTTATGTCCCGTGTGTAATATACGTTAGTAGTGGAAGTCAAGTCTGTGTGTCTTGTGAACATTTAGTGTTTGGTTGGTTTGTCTTAATGCTTATGCTTGATTTGCGCCTTTGTAATGAGTGCAATGATCTTGTGGGGTCTTCCCACAATTTCATTTAGTTTATAAGCTTAATGTGTAATGCAATAAATAGTTGGGTTTGGTTTCTATCACGTGTTTCTTTATCTTGTCTTTCCAAAGCAATCACTCTTTATCAGTTCACATCTCTTTTTCTTGGAGGCCAAAAACAAAATCATGGAGAACTTTTGGACAACAATAGACTTCTCTCTCTCTCTCACCACAAGAACCACCTCGAGGACAGTTATGGTTTGTGAGTTATGAAAATCACAAGGAAATGAGGACAATTGACTCACTCAGAAGAATATGTAAGCTACCCTTTGGTTTCCCTTAATGCATCTTTCTTAAGGGGGGTATCCAAGCTAAAGAAGTTCGAAGATAAATTTACAAACATACCAGTGTTTACCAGGAAGAATTAGTTATCTCTATGGTGAAGAAGTCTTTATCAAACACAGGTGTCCTTTGCTCAAGATTGTTAACTTGGATCATACACAAGAAGTTTGAGTACCCATCAAGTTTATGCAGCGCTTCAAGCTATCCTAAAATGAGAGTCCAACATTCAACATACTCAAGGTAAGTCAGTAATCATGACGTGAGAAGAAGACGTGTAAGTCTATGGATTTGTTCTATGAAGGTTCCGAAGACCACAATATTTCATCGACCATGGAAAGAAAGTTTGGATGGAATGAAGCATCTCAGTAAGGTTTTGGTTGTGCTCTATACAAGGTATAATGAGGATTGTTGCTAAAAGGAACTGCTCAAGGAAGCAAAGAATACCCAGAGACAAAGTATCTTTATCTTTCTCTTCAGTCTCTTCGAATCTCGAGGACGAGATTCATTTTAAGGGGGGTAGAATTGTAACACCCCAAATTTTGCTTTCTGGAAAAATAGAGTTAAATTGATTTAATTCTTAATTTTCTGCTCATAAAAATGTAGGAAAATAAAAAGTTTTCATTAAATTAAAATTTCCCTTTAATTAGCAACATGTTTGTGCACTCATGCCTCTTCATATGACTTAATGTTTGTATGGTGTTGCTAAAACTAAAAAGAATTTAAAAAGTGGGTTTCAAAAAGGTTTATGAAAATACCTTGAAGAGTTTTCCAAGCAAAAGAAATTTAAAAGGACTTAAAAACCCTTTCAATGTTTAAATGGAAACTTGTTTTGAAAAGAGCTTTTCAAAGTAAAAGAAATAAAATAAAATGAATCAGAAGGAAAGAGATTTCAAAAGGGTTTTTGAAAATTAAGAAACTAAAAGGGTTTTGGAAATATCTTTGAAAAGGATTTGAAGCAAAAGAAAATAAAAGGAAAAGAAAAACAAAACCCCTCCTCACCCCCCCCCTCTCTGCTTCTGGCCCAACCGCCCGAGCGGCCCAGCTCGGACCCCCCCCCCTCCCTTCTCCTCCCGCTTGGGCCTCACCCCAGCCGGCCCACCCGCCAGCCAGCCCCCTCCCCCGCCCCTCCTTCCCCCGCAGCCCAGCGCGGCCTGCCTAGCGCACGGGCCAGCTTCCCCCCCCCCCCCCCACGCGCCAGCCGGCCCAGCTCCCCTCCTCCTTCCCCCGCCGGCCCATCAGCGCAGCCCACCAGCTGGCCTTTTTCCCCCGCCAGCCTAACCGCCCCAACCCTAGCCGCCAGCCCCCCCTCCCCCTATATAACACCCCCCCTCAGCCCCCTCCCTTCCCCACGCCGGGAGCAGCCGCCGCCACCGAGCCGGCCCTGCTCCAATAGCAACCGGGCAGACCTAAAGCGCCTGCTGGCCTTGCGCTTTTTGCCTTGGAAAGCGTATTTCCACTCGGTAATTGTTTTATTTCAAAAATAAATTTCAGTTTTGTCATCAGTTTTCAACTGCTTATAAAATATTCGTTTTAACTCCATTTTCATCCATTCAAATTGCGTTAGATTCATAGAGTTTTTGTCTACATGTTAAAACCATAATCGATCTGTTTTGCAAACTTTAAAAATAAATATTTATTTAATGCCTTTTTAATTTCCTAGTTTAATCTCTAAATCTCGTTTAAATCGTATCTTCTCCGTTTTAGACCCGTTTCGTCTCGTTCTAGTTGCGTTGGTCTCATAACGAATTAATCTATGCATTAGTGATCTTTAATACCATGTTAATAGCACTGTAATTTTATGGTTAACTCCTAAACTTGATTAATAACTATGCAACTTGTTTTATATATAAAATATGATTAGTTCTACTTTTATTTCGAGATCCAAATATAACTTTGACTTAATCTAACTTGGGTGTTTCTCTGAAATACCTTATCCATTCTTTTATATAGTTAAAACTAATAAAGCCTATAACTCTCTTTTATAAAAGCAAACCTTTCGGTAGATGTATCTTTCTAATCGTAGCTCCGATTAGTGTGTTCTTCGCGACTATGTGATCGTAGAGACGCGTAGATTTCTTTTTAAATCATTTTCATTGATTGGTGTATTGTTCTAATGTAGCCATGTTTGTATGCTTTGTATGATCAGATGCTTGTGTGGTGATTTGTTAATTATTGTCCAATCGGTGAGTTTTGCGTTGGTGATCAAGAAGAAGTCGTCTGAAGTTGAGAACCAGTTGAGCAAAGGATCTAAGCTTTTAAGGCAAGTATTCATGGGATCATCCTTGTTGTCCTAATCACGTTAAACATTAATTCATGTTATGCATGTGTTTCCTCGACATCCTATATAGTTTTACCATAGATTTGTACCTTATACCTTGTTACCCTGGGAATTATGCATTGGGTAGATCAAGCTAGTGCTCTTGAAAAATAACTATGATCATGTAACCTTGACTAATGACTTATGCAACAACAGTATTTGGATAATTCACGAAAGTATGAGGGTAACTCTCTCACATGTGGCACTTCACGAAAGTTGCCATTGCCGAGCGGTTGCGGGGTACGGCCGGAGTGGCTACCGCTGCGCGTGTGTACCATCGAGGGGTCCCCATATACCCCTTGCCCGTGGATCCGTAGTGTCTGTTGTTTGTCAGCGAGCCCCTTTGAAAGACTTCATAGTGAACCCTGTCGACCTTCCTTGGAAGTGGGTTAAGAGGTTCGCTACCTCGGGCGAAAGGGCAAATCACGACTTGTGGGTAAAGATGTACAACCTCTGCAGAGTGTTAAAAACTGATATATTAGCCGTGCTCACGGATACGAGCGGTCTGGAATTCTTATGGAACAGAATGACTTTAATCTACCATTTACTTGCTTGCTATTCATTATACATGTTTACTTGATCATATGGTTATTGGGTTGTTGATGTTATTAATGCTATCCAGATGCTAAAATTGTGACAACATAAAAGCTGATGCAGTTTAACCAGTGTCATACTTTTTGAGCCTCATGAACCCCATGTTTACTTGTTGAGTACTAGAAGTACTTACGCTTGTTTACTTTCATATTTGGATAAAAATCCCGGATGGGTACCAGATTGCAAGTCTCGAGTAGTTAGGCTTGTGATCAACCAGTCAGTTGGTCCCTGTGGAGTGGAGTCTTCGCCTGAAGATCGGAGTGTTC
This sequence comes from Microstegium vimineum, assembly GCA_022036555.1. Lineage (NCBI taxonomy): Eukaryota > Viridiplantae > Streptophyta > Magnoliopsida > Poales > Poaceae > Microstegium > Microstegium vimineum. The sequence goes on from CM039126.1 coordinate 38,653,321, forward strand.
TTCCGTTGTTTGCTCTCTTAAGGTTATTTCTTTGGCCTTATATATTATGTATTTAAGTGTTGTCTTTTGATATTACCATGTTCTGTGGCTATATGTGAGATTTGACTTCCTGGGCTCACATATAGGGTATATCTGGTTTTGTTCTTAAAACCGGGTGTGACAACCTATGACCGGTGAAATGGAAATTCCCTATGGTTATACCTTTGCCTTGCACATTCCATTCCATCTCCATCTCCAATGTTGATGCAACACATGCACCAGACACTTATCAAATGATATGATCCACTCCATATCATCACATGACCGTATTGGTTCATCGATCTTGACCTCACTTGCTCTTCACCGTTGCCTTGGTCCATCGGCACCAAGCATCACCCGCTTGCCCTTCACACTTGCAACCGGTCCATCAAGCCAAGCCTCATCTTGATCTTCTCCACCTTGGTCACATGACTCCATGTCATGTTTCATGTGAAATTAAGCTCCTTCATCACACAATCACCTGTGAACTAATCTCCTGTGTATATATATCACTTAGACACATATTAGTCCACCTAAGTTGTCACTCAATTACCAAAATCACACAAGGACCTTTCAATCTCCCCCTTTTTGTAATTGATGACAACTCTACAAAGATATGGAAATTAACATCAAATTTGTACATTATGCCATCTATCCATCATTTAAGCTCTATGCCAAGAATTGGATAAATGCCACAAAGTCCAACTTGGTAGTGATAGCTCCCCATACATGTGTGCTCACAAAGTTTTGAATTAAGCTTTGCACACATGCATGAATAGACATTGTGGGAGTGCTAGCACTACTAAGTGATGCTAAGGGATATAGGATAAACCTTTGAAGATACCCATGTAGTTGCACTTTTGAAGTTCATCCTTAGCACCATGGTTATCTAGATATCATCAAAAACAACACTAGAAACCCCATGAGATCAACATTAGAAGCAAGGTTTCTAGATACCACGAGTAGGAACAAAAATATCTAGCTTACCAACCTATGCATGCTAGTTGACAAATCATCATTCAAATCCTATAACTAGCATACACACCACACAAGCATGCATATAAAGATAAGACTTATGCAATATGCAAGCAAACACATGAATATGCTCATATCAAATGCAATCAATCAAGTTCATGAGCTTGCTCCCCCTACTTGTGTGCATCACTTAGTCCAAGACTTTGATCCTTTCAATCTTGTTCCCTTGTTCATGTCCATGTCTCTTTACCTTAGTGCATGTCCATTCACTAGTATATCTTTGTACACTAATCTCTCCCCTTTGTCATCAATTTCCATAAAAGGTATGCTTCTCTATTGATGCAAAGGTTGCACTAGGGTAGATGATTGATACTTGTATCGTCTCATTTTTTATGGACACCAACATATATGTATTGAATGACTCTTCATGTAAGATCATTGACCATTATACCATTGAGTAGGGCAATTCCCCTTTGGTCAAAGCAAATGTCATCCAAATAAGCTTTGCTAGCAAAAGAACTCTTGATTTGATCACTTAAAGTTGAGGATCACTTGTTAACTTGTAGGATATCACTTGTGACATACCACGTGTAGGATTGCTTTAATGAAGACACATGTGGGCTATCACAAGTATGCTAGAACTAGACATCTTTTGCAAGTACCAATATGAAATTTGATACTATTTGAAAGATTAGCATAAGTCTAGATACCACTTGTAGGTTACATCTTGATATCCATTTGCATTGTTGTCTTGTGCTTGAACTAGATTCTTCTTCATGAGCTTCTATGTTGGACTTGAACTAGAATAAATAGCATAAGCTTCCAAGTCCGGTTTAAACCCTCTCTAAGCTTGTTCACACACATTAAGCGGTTATCTTATAGAGGTTGTACTTGTCACTTAATAGCAATCCAAAGATAGATCAAGTACTTGGGTTTACTAGCTCATGAACAAACTTATATACTACCACTAGGTTCAAATAATCAAACAAGCAATAGTGGTAGGCTATAAGCATAAAATTCATTTGATTTTTCATGAATGATCACTATGTATGACTATATGCACTAAACATATCCTAAGTAATGGATGTATGCATATGTCAAACAATTTCACCTTTGCTATGTTGGAGTAGAGGATAGTCATATATATTTTATCTCCAATAAGCAATGTGAAGTTCCTTAGGAGCATGGTGAAGACCAACGAAAGCCAATTGAATACCAATCTTCACCCATATGATTTGAGTCCCACTAATGATGAAGTGCACTTTCTTGTTGTGGTTGACTTGCTTCTTTATTGATCTTTGCTTGCATGAGAGAGTACCAAATGATGTACCACTTGTAGAAGATGATACTACTTGAATGTCATGATACACTTGTAGGTTAAATTAATGAATCTCTCTCTTTTGGGTGTTGCTTGCTTTTCTTTTGATCAATCCTATTGATAGCTTTCAACTAAGCATCTCCAAATGATCCCTAGATCACCACTTCCATATTAGCCTTCCAAGTAACGTCCTTGGTTTACTTACAAAAGGAGGCAAGCCCCTACAAAAGGGAGAAGTGACCTCTCTCCAAGAACCATCCTTGATACTCACTTGAAATGACTTTGTTTGATTGATCTTCATCTTGAGTACTAATCATGTGCCAAATACACTCCACAATCAAATGTCCTTGTACTCAATGCTTGCCATGCTTCTAGATTGAACCAAAATCAAACATAGGTGCCTCAATCACTTACAAGCATGATTCCAACTTGAGGACCTTTCAATCTTAGTGACTCTAGATTAATCCAATGTTTGTCACTTTTCTGGCAGATTTTGTACTCTTCAAAGAATATAGCATAAATCCCAAAGTACACATCTAATGATCATGAAATTTGGTGGAGATGTGGTTCACTACGTAATATATCAGTCATAAAAATTTGAGCTTCATTGGACTACTATTGCTACCATATTTCACATATTCCCTCATAGGTACATGCTGAAAACTGCTGCACATGTGTTGACAAGATCCACTCCAAAACCGAAGTATCCCTTATCCAATACTCACGAGACTTGAACAGAAACTAATAACATAAGTGTAGAGCATGCACATAAAATTTCAAGCCAATACAAATAGATTTGATGTCCCAAACATGGCTATGATCACAGCTAGCTCAGATTTTGACTAAATGGCAGATTTGTGCAAAATGAGCTAAGCTTCTTCAAATTGAACCAAACTTGATATTAACTTGTTTGAACACTATCTCAAGACATATATCCATTCAATCCACTTTCTAAAAGTAGTCTCTTGATCATATCCATTCAAATCAACACAAACTTGATCTCTAAGTATTTAATCCATTCAATCAACTTATAGCAAGCAACTAGTGCACATATATATCCAATTCAATCAACTCATATGCACTATGTGTATATCCAATTCAAATTCTATACACACCCAAATAAACTTGATCAACAAGAAATATACATTAGTAGATCATGATCAATCCATTTGCAAGCTTCAACTTGAATATTTGCAAGCCTTCAAATAATCCAATCAACCACCACAACTTGATCATGCACTTGTATGTTGTAGCACTTGGACTTCATTCTTTTGACTTGGTATTGGGATGAGAATAGCAATAAGCTTCATTACTTGACTCAATAATATGATGAACACTATGAAGCATATTGAATCAAGCCTCCAATGCCAATGGTACCTACACACATTCATCCACTTGTTGATGGTACCCAAACTAGTTTGGGTCCTCTCAAGTTAGGAGCAACATACTTAGGCAATGCCTTAGTATGAATAGTGGGATGTTTTGCAATAGCAACCATAGAGGTACCATTACCATCCTTTCTAAGCATATGATCATCAACAATTGAAATCGGCTTAGAAGTCATACCTAGGGGACATGAATGAGCCATGTGTCCCCTTTCCCGACATGAGTATCACACTCTTTGCTTGAGCCTTTTCTTCCTTGCTCATATTGTGCTTCTCATTGTCTTGCCTATTCTCTTTTGCTTGAATCTTCATCTCAAGCTTGGTAGGACACTTCGAGGCAAAGTGTCCCATATCTCCACACTTGAAGCACTTGATGTGAGCCAAATGATTCTTCTCTTGATCTTTAATCATCATCATCTTGTTGGCATCATGGATAGGAGTTGGATGCCTTGCTTTTGCTTTTCCACCTCTTCTTGTTGTCTTCTTCTTTGTCATCCCCGAATCACCATCTTGATGATTGATCTTCTAATGTGCTTGGAGCTTTACTTGTGGCTTAGCTTGAGCAATCTTGGTTGGGAAAACACTTGCAAGATGTCCCATACCATGGCACTTGAAGCACATTACATGAGATAGCTTCTTTGGTTCTTGCTTCTTCTCTTTCTTGCCCTTGCCCTTGTGGAAACCGATTCCACACTTGTCACTATAGCTTCTTTGATTGTTCATCATGTACTCAAAGGTGACTTTGGAAGTGTAACACCTCTCTAGCTTGTTGCTCATGTTCTTCAATTCACTTTTGAGCTCATTGTTCTCCTTCAAAAGGTTAGTCTCACAAGACATAGAAGTAGAACAAGCATCTATATTTAAAGAACATGGCATATCAAATAAATCATCACAAGAGGTGGATACATTCTTCTTCCCTACATCACAAGGGTTAGCAACAATATGTGATTGATCATTTGACCCAAGTGATGAGCTCTCTTTATTTTTGAGATTTAGCAATTCATTAATTAGAGAGCCATGTTTGTGAACCAAATCTTCATGAGACACACGAAGTTACTCATGATCCAATTTTAGTTCATCATGTGAAGATTTAAGAACATCAAGTAAGTGCTTATGTTCTTCACATGAGGTCTTTAGAAGTGAGTTTTCATCTTTTAGTTTCTTTGTTTTGTTTAGCTCACTTGCTAAAGCCTTTGAGAGTTTGCACACAAGCTCAAAGTTAGGGTCATCACAATCTACAATTACATTACCAATTGATACCTTAGTGTCACCATGTGACATGTAGCTTTGTGATGAAGTAGAAGAGCTTGTGGAAGCATCACTCTCATAGCCCGATGCATCATCATCATCATCAAGTGTGCTTGGAGTAGCATCATCAATTGCAACACTTGATGTGGGGCCTTCATCATTCTTGTCAAGTGATCTTGGAGTAGGTAGATCATTATCTTCATCATCACTTGACCATGAGGTGGAACAATCTTCCACAACCACCAAGTTGTGGTCATGCTCAACATCCTCATGTGCCACCAACTTGGACACATCATCATCATTGTTTGGAACCGTCTCATATTTTTCAATGAGGTAGGTCCAAATCTCATGAGCGCTCTTCATGTCCATGATCTCACCAAAGATGTTATCTTTCATAGAATGGTAGAGGATGTTAGTAGCTTGGCAATTGAGATGTAGGCACATCTTTTGTGCTTGAGTTGCATCCTTTCTCTCAATTGCACAAGAGATTCCCACATCTACGATCCACCACATTTGGGGAGAAATAAACTTAAAATTGCATGTCCACCAATTTCTCCACCGGGCAAAGTGTGTGCCATAAACAATGTGTGGACACTCAACATCTAGCCCATAAGTCGCCATCCTCTCAGGTCGGTAAAGACCATAAATGAGTGACCAAGCTCTGATACCACGTGTAGGGTCGAGATGGCGGACTAGAGGGGGGTGAATAGTCTTTTCTAAAACTTAAACACAACGGCTAACCGAAACAAATGCGGAATTAAAACTATCGGTCTAACCAAGACTACACCCCTCTATCTATAACATTAGCACCTAGCAAAGAATACTAATTGGGCTTACTAAGCTGCGAAGCTAGGAAGCTCACCTAAACAACTCTAGGTTGCAAGGTCACACAAACCTAAGCAACTAGTACTCTAAGCAAACCGGGAGCTCCTACACATACTAGTAAGCAAAGCACAAAGCACCTAAGCTCACTAGCAATGCTCTAGCAAGACTACACAAGTCAACTAGAGAGCTCAACTTACTTAGTTACACAAACTAAGCAATCTGACTAACAAGGCTACTCAAGCCAATTAGCCACGCAAGAGCTACTTCTATGCTACACAAGCTAGAAGGTAACTAGGCAAGCCACACAAGCTAAACTAGTTACAAGAGCAACAACTACTCACTAGCACAAGTATATGAAAGTAAATACAAGCTAGTGATTTGGAGAATGCAAATCACCGAGAAGAGTAGACAAGGTTGACGCGGTGATTTTTCTCCCGACGTTCACTTGGTTGCCACCAAGATAGTCCCCGTTGTGTCGACCACTCACTTGGTGATTCAGCGGCTAATAGGCGTTCACAAGCCTAGCCCACTCACTCGGGCGCCGCAAGAATCTACCCACAAGTGAGGGTAACTCAATGACACGCTCAACTAGAGTTGCTCTTCACGATCCCCGCGGGGTGAGCACAACACCCCTCACAAGCACTTCTCCGGAGCGCCGCACAATCTTCTTGCGCACTTCAACGGAGCCTCAAGCCACCAAGCCATCTAGGAGGTGGCAACCTCCAAGAGTAACAAGCACCACGAGCTTGCAACATGATCACCTAGTGCCACACGAAGCTATCTCTCAAAGCAACGCACTAGAGATCACTCTCTCACTCAATCGGATGAACACTATCAAGTATGAGTGGGTTAGAGGGCTTCCAAACCAAGCACACTATGGGCAACACATGCCAAAGGTGCTCAGCAACAAGCCATGGCCGGCCACCACTTCTATTTATAGAGTGGGAAAGAAAACTAGCCGTTTCCCAACTCTCTGTGCACCTCCGGACGCATTTTTGGCAGGGGGTCCGGACCAAAGAGAGCGTCCGGACCCCTTCACCACCGAGCATCAACGGCTCTGAAAACTCTTCCGGACACGACCTCCGGACGCACGCGAAGCGCCGTCCGGACCATGCCGTATGCGTCCGGTCGAGCTGCCGATTCAAACGGCTCGTTCGCGCCATCGCCTCCGCGCGCCACGCGTCTCCGGGCGCTACTATAGACAGGGTCCGGACTCGCTGTTTCCAGCATCCAAAAATGTCTTCCAGAGCACCCGAGAGCTCCCACTTCGCTTCTTCCACTCCGGACGCATGTCCGGTTCACCGTCCGGACCAACAACGCCGTCCGGATTTCCTCAGTCAGCACAGCGCAGACAGGGGGTGGGTGACCGGACGCACAGCGATTGGTCCGGACTGTCCAAGCCCCTGCGTCCGGACCACTGTCTGGAGCTCACAACCAGGCCGAGACCTAGGGTTTGGTTTCGGACCCTCTCCTCAATGGTCCGGACCCCCATAGCCCTAGCGTCCGGAGCCTGTTCCTCAGCAGGAACTCCTCCGCACTTCTTCCTTTGCTTCACATGTGCTAACACAAATGTGTTCTTCACCTTGTGCAAGTGTGTTAGCATTTTCACAATCATTTTCAAAGCATTTTCACTTGCTCTCACTGCGCCACTCGATTCTAATACATCGCAAAGTTAGATCGCTCATGTGGCACTAGATAACCGATATGCAAACAAGTTTGCCCCTCTTGATAGTACGGCTATCTATCCTAAACCCGGCCATCAACTTCTCTACACACCTATGACCGGTGAAATGGAAATGCCCTATGGTTATACCTTTTCCTTGCACATTCCATTCCATCTCCATCTCCAATGTTGATGCAACACATGCACCAGACACTTGTCAAATGATATGATCCACTCCATATCATCACATGACCATATTGGTTCATCGATCTTGACCTCATTTGCTCTTCACCGTTGCCTTGGTCCATCGGCGTCAAGCATCACCCGTTTTCCCTTCACACTTGCAACTGGTCCATCAAGCCAAGCCTCATCTTGGTCTTCTCCACCTTGGTCACATGACTCCATGTCATGTTTCATGTGCAATTAAGCTCCTTCATCACACAATCACCTGTGAACTAATCTCCTGTGTATATATATCACTTAGACACATATTAGTCCACCTAATTTGTCACTCAATTACCAAAATCACACAAGGACCTTTCACCATGGAGGTCCATCGTGCCGGATTCTGTTCCTAACTAGCAAGTCTCTGCAGTCCCTCCCCGATCTAATCTCGTGCGTCCGTTTTCGATCGGACGGTCCTAAGGCATCGATACCCCTTACCGGGTGAAATGTTGCTAAAGAAACTCCGGCTTTTCCTTCTCTAAACCTGCAGTCCTATGGCTCCCTTCATCTCTACGCTTCTCCCTCTGAAAAGCGTAATCTCGTTCGGATTTGTTTTTAATAAAAAAATGAAAAATGCTTATTTTCAGAACTGCCATTCAATTTCAAATGCTTATAACTCTCTCGTTTTAAATCCGATTCGACCGGTTCGAATTGCGTTAGATTCATAATAAAATTATCTATATGTTAGTGCTAATGTTAGTAATTTTTGAAACTATTTGATTTCGTGAGTAGATTTAATTTAATATCTTTGTATAGGAAAACTTGTTTAATTCATAACTTTGTTGTTTTAGCTCCGTTTTTGTGCCCAAAACGTCTATGTAATCGTAGCGATACGTAGATTAGTTTTATAAAATTTTCATCTTATTTTTTTACTGATGGTGTACTATTCTAATTATAGTCTTGTTTGCTTCGTGTATGTTTGCCCATTGTTTGAATGGTGTTGATTGTTGATTGGTATAGACGTTGAGCAACCGGTTGAGGAACCAGAGTTTTTCTTCGATCAAGAACAACAAGACTAGTAGGAATTCTTCGAAGAAGGCAAGTATAACATGGGATTATCCTTGTTGTCCTATTCATGATAAATTAAATATTCATATGCATGATTTCCTTGATCACCATAGTTTGAATCTAGTCTTGTTATCCTGATACCTTGTGACCTATGATTTGACCCACTATATATGTTTAGTATTGCTAGCGCTCAAACCGGATGTACATTATCTTAATTTGTTAATGACTATATGCAATAATAATAAAACTCGCTTTTTAGCAACAATGGATTATAGGAGCTTATCTGTCGGCAAAATCTAAGATATACAGTACAACCACGAGGGCTATATGGCTCTGGCCGCAGTATGGGGACCTTTTCTAGCTCGTTCAGTGGTTACCTTTATGGCGCGAAAGGGGTGTGGCGAGACGGGTATAGTGTGGTTCCTAATCTATGAGTATAAACGCGATTGAGTGTGCCATAGACAGGTTGGCTCTATATACCCCTGTCATGAACCTTGCGGACCTAACTTGTTAGACGAACCCTTGAAAGGTTTCATAGTGTACCCTGCCTGCTCACCTCGGTAGAGTTTTGGGAGTCATGATCCCAGGCATATGGGAAAACACGACTCATGGGTAAAGTTGTACACCTCTGATCAGAGTTAAAACTATCATGATAGTCGTGCTCACAGACACGAGCGGCTCGGAAAACTCACAGAATTATAGGTTCTTACTTCTATGTTGGTTTATGCAAGTTGTTATTTATTTATTGTATCATTGTCATTTACTTTATGATCATGGATATTTGAGCTTATGCAATTACCTTGGCAATTGTTTATATTTAATATGAACTTGATCTACTTAAAATGCTTATCGCTATGAACCATGCATATCCTTTTGAGCTTCATAAACCACGTGTTGTATTTGCTGAGTACGTATATGCTCACCCTTGCATTTAAACACCACAGATGAAGATTGGATTGATGATTACCGAAATGAGTACTAGTCTTGGAGTCAACCAGTCAACGAGTCCCTTCTGGAGCTTCCGCATAAGTCGACGTTTAGTTAAAGTTTCATTTGTTTAAGACTCTGTATTGAATATTTAATCGTTATGTAATAAGAACTGTGATGGTACTTTTATAATTTGTCAACTCATGTGTCCGACTATTCTTGGGGTGCACATGAACCTTTTATGCACTTGTTTTTATTCTTAAAAACAGGTGTGACACCATAACCAGGAGCACGACGATTCGAACCGATTAAGGCCCAGCTAGGGATTCCTTATCACACAGACATATGTAGCCAAAGCTCACATATGTCAACCTCCCTCCGGAACCTCCACTAGAGACCGAGGCCCGCCTCCCGAGAGTATAGTACTCCACCGCCCTACCCCGTTCCCAAGGATAGTTTACCCAGTAGGGTGGGTACACATCGACTCACGGAGTGGATGGCGTCGAAGTTCAGCTTACCGAAGCATGTGACAGTACTGCAAAGTCTCATCTCAGCATTCAACATCGGACGGTTCCTAATCGACACATGCGGAAAGAACCCGCTCACAAGATCTCCACGTCTTGTGGCTCACCAACACCGTGTCCTCTCGATCTCGATTTATTACTTCCAACATGCCATTTCAAAAGTTCATAAACATTTGCCGAAGCACATGTTTAGCTCCTACTCTCGTAGATGACAAAAAATCATCTGACTTCTACCGGTCTAAGCATACTAAGCATAGCAGGCAGAACTCATATTTTTAAAACAGGTATCAAGGTGTAGTATTGAATAACAAGGTAGGAAATGCATAAAATAGGTAATCCTTTTTCAGAATATTTAATGCAATAAATAACCATAAGTATAAAATAAATATTTTTCGAAAACACAAGGAAGTGTTTAAATAACCGGGGCTTGCCTGGGTAACAACACTAGATTAGTGTGTTAGATGACATCCGCTTCAAGAAAAGCTCTGATTAACACTTGAATTTCAAGATTTATCTGTCTTCTAGAGCCACTTATCAACATTGTCTTCGGGTGAAATCCATGAATTCCTGTCTTCTGGTTAACACTGTTGAACTGTGTCTTCGGGTTAACCTCACCAATCACCGTCTTCTAAACCACTTTATCAAACTCCGTCTTCGGGTTTGATATAACCACCACGTATGCATCTATCATACCTTAATGAGATGCAAAGATACAAGCATATGAATGCGAAGGATAGAAACATACAAGATACACCAATCTAATCTTACACAAATACTAAAGACAAAACAGGATTATGCAAGACTTAGGCACTTTTAGAAGTTATTTAATGTTTATGTGTGTGACCTATTCTTCAAATGTTATTCTTTTTGCATCTTTAGGAAGAAACTTGATTACCCTTGTCCAATGTAGGGATCATCATATCAGTTATGTGGAAAAGCGCACATGAAGATATCACTTTGATGTTGTTCCATAATGGATCATGACTAGCAATCTCGATACCAGTGCGTGCTGAGTAACACAACCATGTATATGCATCCACAGGAGGCTCTCGGTTTTGTCGTGGCACCGTAGAGTCTAATCACGACACCATCACCAAACACACCACCAAAGTGAAATTTCAAGTGACACCGACTTAGTTGTAAGAACAAACTTTATACAAACATACTGTAACACTAGCAAAACATAGCTTATTTACTACTTAACAGGTTCATTACTTGTATCAACTAGCATGATTAAGGTGTAACAAAGATTGGTTAAGCCTTGAGTACAACTTTCCTTCACAGTCCAGTTCTATACTTAAGACTTAATTAAGGGTTAAATTTTAATTAACTTAAACAAATCAAATTAATAATTATATCCAAAAGAACTAAGCAGGTTTAAGTTTTATTTTCATTAACAAGTCAAGTTAATACTTGTATGTAAAAGCACTAAGTAAAGCATTACATGATTATTCATTAAAAAGGTCCAAAGTCATTAGTGTTAATGACTTTGATTAGCGATCAATCCCAAAACTCACTCAAAACCTAGTGATCAGGGTTTCTAAGCATTTAAAAATTATTTAATAATTTAATTAATATCTCAAAAGTCATCTTTATCTAAAAGAGCTCAACATTTTGATATAGAACCTAAATATGATAAACATGTGGCAAAATGAAATTTCATGATGTTTGGAACAATAATTTATTCATGCAAAATCATTTATCATTTATTACTTTAATTAAAACCTTTATTATTTACCAAATGATAAATAACAAAACTCAAACAATGAATTAGTTGCCAAAGGACACCATGATTATGCCCTAAGGTCATCAATCAACCCAAAAGCTCACACCAAACCCTAAGGTTAACACTAATTACATTAATTAAGCTAATTACTTCATTTAGTTAATTAAATAAGCATTTATTAATTAATTAAACTAATATGAAAAATTAAACTTTATCAAATTAATCTCAAACTTGTTATACAAGCTACTCAAAGAATCTAGATATAGAAAAACAAATTTCAGAATTTTCAGAGTAATATTTGATTTACTAAAAATCATTGAAAGTGCATTTATTAATTAAATGGGGTATTTGTATAGTAAACAAAACATACTGAAAATGTAAATATTATATTTTTATATTTTTATACAGATTTCAAAGATCATCCACAAATTATGTTACAATTTATAGAGCTCTATAATAATTCAAGCAAAAAGAACAAATTTTGGGACTGTTTCATTTTTGAAAAACATGAAAACCATAGATTCACTGCCACTGACAGGAAGGGCCCGCCTATCAGCGACCCACCTCCTCCTCCTCTCGACCTCACTCACCGGCGGCTACTGCTCGCCGCATGTTAGCAACCCCAATCAGATTGCCAACCAACAATTCAGATACAAGTAGCAAGGAACTAGCTACAGTACAATTTCTAGGAAGAAGATGAACAGTAATGCAGGTAAAAGATAAATGGTTTGATATTTTGGTTAATGTCCTCTCCACTGCTGCTCCTGCGCTCTTGTAGGAGACGCTCGACAGTCCAGGCGATACGTGACTAGCCTAGGCCCACGGCCCAACCATGATTGATTCCTGACACCCAAACTCGCCGGCGACGAGCTTTCGCTCGCAACCGAGCACATCACCACGACCAAGACTCCACCCCGCAGCTGCGGACCTAACTAGAAGAAGCCCCCGAGCTCCGGAAGCTCCTCGTCGGCGGCCATGGCGGCAGCTCGGCTCGGCGGAGCTCATGCCGGCCAAACTACCGCCGACCACGATTAGCACACAGACACCTTCAGCGACACAACAAGAAGCTAACGCACCTATCAACCGAACCCTACGACTCCAGAAACGCTCGGACGACGAGCTTGACCGACTGGTGCGACGTGACTAGACGGCACAGCCCAAACCGACAACAACCAAGAAGCTCTAGAGATCGAGGGTCTCACCGCGGAGCTGGTGCTCGCGCTAGATGAAGCTGGGAGACAGCGGAGGACGGCTGCTGACGACGCGGGTGATGGCAGTGGCACTGGAGCTCTGCATGATCCCGTTCTAGAAAAACCAAACGATTAGAGCTTCAACAGATTGACGCAAGAGTATCACCGAGTCACAAGGATCAAGGAACAATAACCCGATGAGAACGCAACCCTTCCAGTTGCTCAGACCTCGTTGCGGTGGATCTCGGCTCGGTCCACCGGGGTTGGGGAAGAACGGGATGCTTCGGCCGATTTGAGGAGTGTGAGGTTCAACCAAGATTATCTGGAGGTTAGCAAGGTGGTTGCGGCGGTGATGTGAGTTCTAGATAAAGACGGGAGCAGCTGGTTTGAGCGGTGGAGCTCGCCGGAGTTGCTCGGTGGGCGGCGGCGCGAACAGAGGAGCAGAGCGGGAGGTGAGGAAGACGAAGCTATTTATAGCAAGGACTCAGAGATGGCTATAACGACGCGTGGGAGAAGGCTCTCCGCGCTGGAGGTCTCTCTGGCACGCGAGAAGGATCGGAGAGGCCAGCGCGACGGCAAGGAACAGCGGCGGCGCTGATCCACTCCCCCTGGCTACTGTTCTGCAATTACAGAACTGCCCTTGGATTTAAAACGCAAATTACTTTGAAATTTTGAACTACACTAAAAAAACTCCAAAAATAAAAGTTACTTTAAAAGGACCAAGTTAAAAATCTGTTTAGTTTTCAAAATTCACTTTTAAATTTGAAATAGGGTTTAAAATTGATTTTCCCCCTTTTTAATTACTCAAGATTTTTGAATAAAACTTGAGAAACTCCAAAAACAAATTTTGCTTTAATTAAAGATCTCTACAACTTTTCTTATACACATTTTGTCAAATTCTTCTTAGTTTTTGAAATCCATTTTTGAATTTGAATTTAAACTTGAAAACCAACACCCTTTTTGCAATTACTTTGAAAACTTGAATACAAGTTGAAAAACATTCAACATAGCTTTTGGTATTTTTGAAAATATCTACAAAAAAAGTCAATACACTCAAAGTCCAATTCTTGATAGTTTTTAAATTTCATATTTAGGTCAAATTTTAAACCCCCTTAATTAGGGTTTTGAAAACAAATTATTCAATATGTTTATTATTGAATTTAAACACTATTCATATAGGAATTAAACACTCTAGCATTCCTATGCTCAATCAAGTAAACTATTTTTAGTTATATGTATCACATGATGATCAAGCATACAAAGGTATAAACAACATACTCACATAAATTTATTTTAATTGAATGCATATCAAGGTGATCAATCACATGTATGCCATGCTTATGCATATGATAATATGATTATTTTAATAATTAAACACCTAGGGTGTTACATCAATGTGGTGGCATAAAAATAACAATATTCTCTTTAATATATTTACTTATCAGTTATGCATATAAAACTAAAAATCCCAAAAATAGTATAAATATGAATCATATTTATAGATAGAAATCTTTTAAGGAGAAAGACTATCAAGTACCACTAATGCTTAATCAATTCCACAAGCTTTGTTGTCTATTCGAGTTTTGTAGGATTTAGAAGACAAGAGGAGTGAGGCTATTGTCTGCTCATCTTGAAGAACCAAGAATGGATGAGTACGTCAACATCCATCTTGGGGGAGGAGCAATCCCCCTACCACAACCACTATCATCCACTACTATCACCTTCCACTATAGTTATCGATAAGTATTCTATACCGAGATTGTTTATTTATTAAGCTTTTGAAAAGTGTGAAACAAAATAAAGAGTCGTAATAAAGTCTTAGCATTTTAAAGAGTGTTAGAGTTTTTAAGAGTCTTATTGTTAGTGTCAATAAAAGAATAACTAGCTAAGCTTAGCCCTGGATAATCTCTGAATATTTGCTCTATTATACCTTAATATAATAACCATTTTTAATGTCGCTCTATGCCTATAAGCTTGTGGATTGCATTTTTTCTTGAGCTAGGCTCTAAGTAATTGCTAGACATTGAGTGTGAAGATTTGAGTCATTATTGATCATGCTCCTAGTTTCAGTGGAGTTCTAGAAATTTTATTCTTTGAAAATCATAAATACTACATGATGAGATCCTGTATGATATAGAATTAAATTCCTACCTAGAGCCAAAGTATGTTTACACTTTACACTTTTATAAATACTTGATCTACATTGAGTTAAATCGAGCTTTGTTGACACTTATAAAGTTTGTGATGCTCTTTGATCAAGATAGTGTGCAATTAATTAATTAATTAATTAATAATGCTCCAATAGCGGTATCTGCTCTAAGAGGTGTTAGAAACATGTGTCTATGCAAAAAGAGGCAAATACCTGACTCTGAGATCAAAAGAAAAAAATGGACATGTGTCCGACTATTGAAAAAGAGAGCTAAAACAAGGGATGCTTCGACATCCGCCCGAGAGGTAATAATGGGTGCAAAGAAACTCGCCAGATTGGAAAAAATGGGCACGTGCCCAACACTAGAATTAGACAAATAACTCATGTTCTTTAATGCCCTTGAAGAGCAATACACCCTTGGAAGAGCAGTAATAAATATGTTTCACACTATAAATGCACATCTTGATTAGAGTGTATGATTTACTTTCTAGATCCATTGTTTGACTTGATAGATATATGTCTTGCAAGTTATATAAGTGTTGGCATTTTCTAACATCATCACCAAGGATAAAGGTCTCCAACAACGGCGCTAGAAATGTAGGGTCACATCTACTAGCACCACTTAAGTTAAGTTGTCATCCTAACATGACACCAGAGACATGGTTGTACTTATAATCATGATACTTACCTAAAAGATATAGAATAAAGGTTATCCGCAAGCGCACAAATAGAATATACCCATTGTAGCATTTTAGCCAGGAATATTCTAGGTATCGCTATTTATACTTTACCACTAGAAAGGATGTAGGATGATAATAAAGATAACAGCTATAACTTTTACACACATTGATATGAGTTCCACTAGGCCATTACTCATAACAAGGAATCAATCTCAATCTCATGTTCTTTAATGCCCTTGAAGAGCAATATACCCTTGGAAGAGCAATAATAAATATGTTTTACACTATAAATGCACATCTTGATTAGAGTGTATGATTTACTTTCTAGATCCATTGTTTGACTTGATAGATATATGTCTTGCAAGTTATATAAGTGTTGGCATTTTCTAACATCATCACCAAGGATAAAGGTCTCCGACAACAGCGCTAGAAATGTAGGGTCACATCTACTAGCATCACTTAAGTTAAGTTGTCATCCTAACATGACACCAGAGACATGGTTGTACTTATAATCATGATACTTACCTAAAAGATATAGAATAAGGGTTATCCGCAAACGCACAAATAAAATATACCCATTGTAGCATTTTAGCCAGGAATATTCTAGGTATCGCTATTTATACTTTACCACTAGAAAGAATGTAGGATGATAATAAAGATAACAACTATAACTTTTACACACATTGATATGAGTTCCACTAGGCCATTACTCATAACAGGGAATCAATCTCATAATAAAGATTATATATATGATAAAGATATGTCCAGGATAAATCTTAGAGCACCGTAATCTATAGCAATAGCATCAAGAAGAAAAGAATATTAAAGACTAACCCCTATGTCATTCCAATTATAAGTCATAGACTACTTTAATTAGTACAATTACATCTAGCAATTCTAGTTAGACTATATTTATGTCTATATTCAAGGAACAATCACTAAGATAGGTTAAGAACAAAGTCAGAACGTTATCCCATGACTATAAGCCATGCTCGGCCTATATTCGAGGATTGGACTACAAATGACTCAACAGGACTGTCACTCCCACGATCTACCAGATGGCCCGGAATATAGGGTGCATTCACAAATAAATAAGGTCTAAGAACCACGCTTACACTCTGTCTACCACCCCACCCATCGATCTAATGAATGAACGCTATATGAACATGAGTATAAACATAAATATAATCTATCTATGCTAAATATATAATCAAAGTAGACGCTAAACATTATAACTAAGAACACATAAACTACTAAGTATGTAGTCATATCTAGAACAATACGATCAACTAGAACAAGAACTAGAATTAGAACACTAGAAGAGCAAAGGTGAACTAGAAGAATAATAGATGAACTAGTTGAATAATATTGTTATACAAGAGAGAAGTACAGGGGTTTACGGAGTCTCCTCGTGACTTAATCCGGAATCCAAGCTATGATTACCGCCTCTAATTCTATTCTATTCTATTCTAGCTATGTCATGCCAGCCTCCTTCCCTTTTTCTTCCCCTACTGCCCAACCAAACCAAAACTAAATGCCCCTAAATATGATAGAACTTATGGAAAATGCCAGACTTTCTTTCCTTCCAACTTTCAACCCATTTGATGATTTGATTGCCTGATTGCACCATTGCGTAGAGTTACTCGAGTAGAACAACTTTCCTTTAAGAACCTTGGTCAAATTTGGATTGGTTTGAGAGATATTAATTCCCAAAGAAAGCTACGTCGAAACGGAAAACTGAAATCCCGAACTCCAGACGATCTTCAGGACTTTGTTTCTCTATTTTGGACGCTGAAGCAAGTCTTGGTCCTTAAACAAAGTTTGTTCCTCCCAAATTAATCTACAATTTTTATTTAAGGTTCGTCGACATGCAAACACTCCAAGCAGCCGGTCAACGCAGGTCAAAATCAGCGTTGATTAAGCTTGGACTAGGATTTTCGGTTGATCGGAGCATTTTCTTGACAAATATAAAAAATTTAAATACTATTTTTTAAGAAGAGTTTTTTCACCTGCATCCAAACTCCAAATATATATTAAAAATTTAACGCTTGTGAGTTTTAATATATACTATTTAAGAGAATTCTAGTTTAATGTATCCTATTAAAGATCTAATATGATGATCAGTTATTGTCACGATCTATCGTTACAAAGCACATGCAGATTTTATTATGATCATGTTTATGACAAAAACACAATTTGGTCATAGACAATTGTTATTCTATATAAACAGTATAAACAACCTCTGTTTGTGATAGATAGGTGCTCTCTCATCTAACAATCGTGATAGAAGCCCAGATTTATCTTAGTGTGACCTGCCAGCTGATGCTCATTTCCTTCCTCTAGGTGTGAGGTACACATGCAACGGGTAAAGCCTGTTGGATGTAAGCTGGACGGTGTCAGCCTTGTCCTCGTCACCTTCCTTGAGCCTCCAAGCAAACTCTTGCACAAACCTAGCAATGGCTGTGCAAGAGACGTTCACCGCCTGCATGCTGCCCGCACAGGACCTTATTCCTGCACCAAAGGCCATGGTCTTGTACAGATCTGCAACCTCAAAGCTCCCATCCATAAACCTCTCTGGCTTCCATTCCTCAGGTTCGGCCCAGTCGCTTTTGTTCATGTTGCATCCGTACAGATTGATGATCATCTAGCATATTTGTGAATCGTGTTAGAAGTTAGAACTCACCGGCAAGCAGCCAACATTATATATGCATAGCTTACTGAGGGTGGTCATTGTTGTGCTCACCTCTGTACCGGCTGGAACTTCATAGCCAGCCAAGCTGGTATTCTCATGGACAAATCTTGGAGGCACTAATGGAACTGGAGAATGCCGCCTCAGGGTCTCATGGAACACCGCGTTCAAGTAAGGTAACTCTGGCAGGTCATCCTCGGTAACAGTCTTATTGCCGCAGACTTTTTGGATTTCTTGATAAAGGTATTCCTGGTGTGCGAAAGAAATGTGGTTACCAAAGTAGTATAAGCACTTAACAGTCTTTCTAAAAGGTGAAAAACAAGCTTCAGTGCTTACCTGTTTCTCTGGGTGCTTCGCAATCTCATACATGGCCCACTCGGTCGTGACCAAAGTAGTATCAGCAACTTCTATGATTGCCTCCCACACCAGTATTAGTAATTGTTCATCAGTCAGTGTATTCTCTGCCAGCAGGTAGTCTAGGTAGGATACCCTAGTCTGCGTTGGAGTTTACTAATTAAAGAACTTACTTAAGAATTAACAACATATCTAGCTATTCTCTCTTTACAAAAAAAAATGTTAAAGCATATATGCCTTTTTGTTACCTCTCCACGTGCAATTCTTTCCTTTTGCTGATTGATCAAGGCTTTGATCACTGCAGTTCTCCTAGCTTCCACAGTCTGTACTCTTTCTTCAAAGCTCCTATTTGGAATCCAGCTGAGGTATGGGAAGAAATCCCTCCAGTCGACCTCAAGTACACACATCATAATGTCAGTCACAACGGTCTGGAAGATTTCCTGCCTCGAAAAAGCCTTCTCAAACTCTTCTACATACACCGAACTTACGTCCTCGCTTAAAGCCTGAATTTGCAGCGCAGTCTCAAATGTCAATCAAAATATATAGAAGTTGTTCACCAAATTAATCATCCGGGACATGTTGACAGTACCAAAAGTGTACGGTAAGCACTCACAACTAAAATTTATAAGTTGTTCCAGTGAAGTGAAATTCCTAGTGTTTGGTATTCAAAATTTAGTATAATTTGACCTACTAAATGTCTCTTAGTAAGGATTTATATATATGTGTTATAAGTGGTACTGTTTTATTACTACTTAAAAGCACTAAGAGAACTCCATAATTTTTGTAGTGACTACTATACTAACATGGAGAAAGTATATTAATAAGAACACTGCTTGTATTTAGACTTGCCTGAGTCATAGATAGGCCGAATAGCTCATTCTGGAATACATCCCGGAAGTTCAGAAGAGCTTCGGGGTCATTGCCGACCAATGTGTGAAAAGTGCTCAACATGTTATCAATCATTTTGTCCCTATTGCCTCGAAGTTGTCTCTGAAATTTGTACGATCGAAAATTTACACCTCCGCCTTTTTTACAAGCCTTTTACTGGTATTCAAGGACTAGCTTGTATAAAACTTTATGGTATCATACCTGGGCAGAAGCCCCCAGCATGCTCACCATAATATGGCGCTTCACCATTTTTTGGTAATCACCTTTGTCGCTCGTAGCAACCATCTTTTTGCCACGACCGAGGATTGACCCTGCCGTAGGTAGCTTACGTGTAGATATGGATGAATATTTCGCAACCATAGCCTTTAATAGACAGGGCAAAACATGTCTTTTATTAATTCTGGTCAAGTGCGAGACATTTTAATTGTGTCGACCATAAGATGAAGCGATATATTGTGATACGTGACGTAATTAAGAAAATAGTCCAGGCTAGATTAATTAATTCTACGTTTAATTTATTCAGCGGTAACATGACATTTTTTTTCTCCAAGCAAAAGGGTGGTCATTTAAGACCCTGATACATCTCTGCCTTGAGAAAATAGAGAAAATGGACTGTTGGTAAGCTAATCACTAGAAGACAAAACCGAGAAAATTTAGGATTAGAAATGGTAACATCACTAAAAAGGTCTTCTGCCACCCCCCCCCCCCCCCCCCCCCCCCCCCCCCAAGTGAATAAAACATATTGTATAATTGCAGCTCACAAACATATCAGTCACTGCATTATAAATGGCAAACAAACACAGCGGCTTCAAATTTACCTCTTTGGCAACTTCTGCAGAATTGACAACCAACATAGAAGAAGCACCAGTTCTTATAGTGTATATTGGCCCATATTCTTCAGACCATCTTGTAAATGTTTGATGAGGCTTTTTTTCTTTCAGCTGATGAAGGTTTCCAATGATAGGTAAACCAGGAACAGCTGCATGTGACCATACCCAAAAAATCATTAAAAGATTAACCCTTCTAAACTTTAGTCCATGTCACATCGGATGTTTGACACTAATTTGGAGTGCTAAATATAGACTAATTACAAAACTAATTGCACAAATAGAGATTAATTTGCGAGAGAAATCTATTAAGCATATTTAGTCCATGATTTGATAATGTGGTGTTACAGTAAACATATGCTAATAACTGATTCAGTCCTATATGAGATTGAGAACTGTTATAGCTACATGGTGGTACGTCATTTCTATTTAACCGGCCGTTTATCATGTCAAATGGTCTTTAGCCTATTTAAATGGCTATTTAGCTCCACTAATGGCTAAAAAGTAGGTGACTGGCTGCTTATAATTTTGTATTTCTCAAAACATTGTTCATGACAATGTAAATTGATACAAGTAAAAATATAATAAATTTTCTAGCATTATATTCACCATATGACACTAAAATTTCAAGAAAACAAGGGAATGTAACAAAACGAATGAACGCATCAAAAACTTATTTGGAGGGTTTTCCCATTCTAATTAGGTCTTGTTTGCATATTTATCATAAACAACAGTGTTGGGTGGATTTAGGGTAGAATTTAGTTTAAATTTCACCCTAATCTACTCCAGCACATGTGAATTGTGTTGAATCAAAATACATCAAATAAGCCCTTATAGTAGATGTAAAATGTCAAGAGGACGGGACTAGTCATTTTTCAGCAATTATTGCTAGAACAGAACAATCACCTTTTTGACCACAAGTAAACAGAAGACTGCGGCAACGGCAGGAACGACCTTTTTATTTTATCTCATTTTTCAAATTTCAAATTATTTTTTGAAACAGTATTTTTTCTAGGAACAAAATACTAAAATCCACTATGACATTGCACATGGAAATACGCAGTATATAGCAAGATTACCCACTGCGCGCATAATTGTGAGGATGGGAGACAAATGGAAACAAATAGAACACTTAAGTTGTTTGCTGTTAGCTTGTGGAAGGTGGAGCTATGAACAACTCAATTAAATCATTATATTTCTTTTATTTGTTCTGCTATAATCTACTCTTTCCATTCTAAATTATAAACCATTCTAACATTCTTGAGTCAAAGCATTTTAAGTTTAATCAAAATTATAGAGACAATTATAAATCTCATATTTATAACATCAAATAGGTATATTAGAGAAAATATATTTAATGAAGAATTTAATAATACTTATTTAATATCATAAATTTTATTATTTTATTACTACATAAATTGGGTCAAACTTTAGATGCTTTAACTCTCCAACAAGTTAGAATGACTTATAATCTGGATTGACGGAATAGCAAATTTGGTGAATATATTGGTAGCACTGACAACAATACATTCTAGCTCTCCGTAGGTGCCTATTTTTCAAATAGTCAAACTATTTACGTAGATGCCTCGGTTGTTCTGGCCCTGCGCCTGGCTAATTTATCCATGTGCATTACAAGACAGGTTTAGGCAAGCTTTCAATTTGCCGGAAAAAATAAGTTAAATTTTTAACAGAAGGATCTGATCGATGATGATAGCGCGTTAACAACGACAGGATTTCTTCTCCCAAGGAAGAACAGACAGAGGCCGCAGTGTGGTGACGATGGCGATCAGAAGACGAGCGGATCAATGAAAATAAAATGCAATATACAAGCAGCTGGACACGATCACGGATGCCAATGAAGTGAGGTCACCTGGGGGCAAGTTGAGGCGGTTCTTCTTGTCGGCCCTCTCGGCGAGCGCTGCGGCTGCGACCAGCCCACCGACGGCTGCCGCCGCCGCGGCAGCGCCCGCGGGGATTGCTGCAAGAGCGGATTGCATTCTTGAGGACTGGAGGGATCTGTGCGGATAGGTGGGAAGGGAAGCGCGGTCTGCAGCAGCATATAGTTATACGTATATATATATATATACCAGAAATGGCAGAGCAATTCAAGTCAACATCAATCAAGAAAAAAAAACTAGAAAAAGAGACGCACGGCTTGGGAAGAAAAAGGAGCAGCGTCGCTGTCTCAGTCTCATCGTAGCACGGTTTGGTAAAACATGTGACGGGGAGAAGTCCTGCTTATTAGCAGCGTGTCCTTGACTTGAATAGTATACACAACGTCAACCGGCGGTTCTCGGTTTGGTCAAAACATGTGACGGGGAGAAGTCCTGCTTTCTACCAGCGTGTGTCCTGGACTTGAATACACAACATCAACCTGCGGTGTGACTGAAATTCCCAAAAACATGGTCTATGGCGGCCGGCAACCTTAAACCTTCATGTCGATCACGAACACAGAACGTGTAGACATAATTTGGTACGACTATCTGAGAAGTAAAAGCAGGCTCGCTCGGCCACCTGAACAAGGGGTGGGACACGTACACCACAAAGTGAGGCCTGTCTCAGTTCCTTTCTACTCAAAGCCTGCTGGGGACTTTGGCAAGCCTTGCCCAGCAAAGCAAAGATAGCCTTGCCCACGCGGGCAAGCCAATGTGGCTCTCCTGCATTCACAAGGAAATCCTTGCCAAGGCGAGCTAGGCTGCCAGGCAAAGCAGGAGTTTGTGAACCTGCCAAAAAACTGTCCTTGACGAGCAAGGTAAGGCAAGCAATGTGAAGTACTTCAGTCAACTATGTTGGGTCATGCAACTCAGGATGAAGTTTTCCCTCCGGATGATGGTGATTTTGATCGCAATGCCTTCCACTTCCATGGTTTTGGATAACCTGGACAAGGCCCACTGTCAGAACCTGGGTCAAGATTCTGACGATAACTGGACTGGAATTAGATTTTGAGGGAATTTCGGGAAGAACAGCAAGAACTGAAACAGAGAATGAGATTTAGATGAACGGCAGGAAGCCGGGTTTCAGAGTTTCATTCCAATAAGACATACGATTCAGTTACAGAGTATTGCCATTACGGCCCAACTCACACATACAGAATACTGCTCCTAGAGCCGTATTGCCATGACGTCTTACAGACTATGCCATTTGCATCTGAATACGACGACGATATCTTATCCCACCTTTGGTGATCTCCTCTTGTATCTGACACCCACCTCCCCCACCTCCCCCACCTCCTGATGTTCATCCAGTGGGTCCCATTCCCAATTTGGAAGCCCGACAGGCCATGGGTTGGGCGGTGTGGCCACCTAAGTTACACGGATACGGATACGCGTATCGGTATCGGATACGGATACGGATACGGATACGTCAATATCCCAAAAAACCCGATACGCGGATACGTTTGATATTAAAAAAATAAAAATTAAATTGATAATAATGCAAATAAAATTGATAATAATGCAAATATTCAGTAGGTCTGAAGGTCTCAAATAAGTACTTAAGTGTACTATTATTACAGGATAGTATACGCCTCTATCCTACACTAGCATTTGCACTTCCACTAGCAGTGCTCAAATTGGGAGACGCCATCTACTGCATAGATCGAGAATAGGGAGAGGAAATCTACTGCATAGATCGAGAATAGGGAGAGGAAGATGAGGCAGAGATCGAACAAATCAAGCAGAGGAGCAGCCTGCTAGCTACGAGCCTACTGCTCTGAAGCCTGAACTGAAGCAGAGGAGATAGAATAGAGGAAGGAAGCTCACCGTCGCAGCCTGGTGGGCGAAGTGGCGAGCAGGGACGGACACTCGTCGCCGGCGGCCGGCGGGCGGAAGACAGCTCGTGGCACGGCGTCACCGCGCGGGGAGGCTGCGGCGGGGGGCTGCGGCTACCAGGTGCCGGCGAGCAGGGACGGATGCTCCTCGCCGCCGAGGGAAGGCTCGTCGCCGGTGTCCCGCGGGCAGCGGGCGATGGGCGGCTCGCGGCGTCACCGCGTGAGGAGTCGCGCTGCAGCTGCGGGCGACGGGATGAGGCGCGGCCGCGCGGCCGCGCCTGGGTGCTAGGGCGACGCGATATGCATCCTTTGCTGGGCCAGGCCGTATCCAATAATGGCCCAGGCCGTATCCTTTAAGGCCAATGCGCGTATCGGAATTTTGCAAAATTAATAAAAATCGGATACTCTGCCGATACGTATCCGCGGCGTATCGGACGCGTATCCGTATCCGATACGTATCGGATACGCGATACGCTTGTGTCTTGGAGTATCGGGGTAACGTAGGTGGCCACAACCTGATCCTCAAGCACAAAATGATCAACCTGATGAAGTGCCCCCCATCTTGGTTCCTCTTAATCACAATGTTCCTCCCCCTGATCATGGCAATCAGAGCCAGCAAGAACCATAGCATGTAGAAGAGATAGTGCAAGCAGTGGCCTTTTGAGGATTGTAGACCTCAATGTCCAAGTCCAAGATGCTCAACCCCAGGGGCCAGACAATGAAGTTTTTGATCAAGTGCAGGTGGGCTTTATGGAGACTTTTGTCCCACCAGTTGATCCAGTCCTCCGGCATGCCTTCTCTAATTCTAGTCCAAGCCCAATGACTTGTTGGGCTAAGTATTTTGGTTCAGTGGATCATGGGCAGTGCTAGCTGCCGACCCCGGTGGCGTGCAGTCACTTACCGGCCAAGAAAGAATAATTTACGTTCGTTGGTAGTTGGGCCGATTTTCCAGTCATGTGTTTCAGTTAGATGGCCCACAAAGCTTTTCGGTCCAGCTTAGTGGCTTAGGCCTCGTGCTTTCCCGCCTAGCTTCTGCCACAACAGCGCGTGTTCTCGCCAGGCTTTCTAGCTGTGCCACAGTACCACATGCTCCTTCCGTCTAGAAATAAGCGTATTTTTACGGTTTGAAATTTTTCCCAGAAAGGTCACTATACGGTCTACGTAGAAGCTAGTTGTCAGTTCAACAGCTATAACACGCCAATACTTCAACTCTATCAGTCACATTGGGAGCAATGACACTAAAAAAATTGGCATAGAAAAAAATGATAGAAGCTATGTGGAAGTATATGGACCACTCGCTTTTGCTCATTCCTTTCCACTGAGGCTTCAATGTGCACGCATAACCTAAGCAAACGCAACATGTTCTGTAGGAGCAGTTTTGACATTTTACACTTTTTGGTTTCTGTGCATAATGCTATAATACTTCATGTAGATACTATTAGAACATCTCATGAATATAAAATGAATAATTAAAGAAAATCATAGAACATTCCATTTATACGAACATCATAAAATTTATCATACAACATCATTTGTATACTACGCGAACATCACAAGATACATCATGGAACATTTTATTTATGGCACGCGAACATCACATTAACAATACACGAACATCGCAAAAAAGTAACATAGAACATTATATGTATGCTACATAAACATCATATATATCATAAAATATAAAAATAAAAATAAAATTAGTGAAGTAATTAAATGTAGTTAAATAAAAAAGAAAAAAAACTACAAACATCACAAATACATCATAGAACATCACTTTAATATCACAATATCATTAAATATATCATAAAACATCATATATATATATATATACAACATGAACATCACAAATATCATAAAATAAATATAAATTAGTGAGATAAATAATTATAGTAAAATAAAAAGAACATTTCTATTTGCGAACATAAAAAATACATGATAGAACATCCCGTGTGTTTTAAAAATATAAATATAAGAAAACAAAAGAAATATAAAATAAATTACAAAAATAAAAAAGGAAACAAAAAGAAAAATAAAATATAGAAAAAGACAAATGAAAAAAGGAAAAGGAAAAAGAAATAAAAGATGACCAGAATAATAGAATAGAACAAAAAAGGAAAAGAAAGAAAAAAGAAAGATAAGGAAGAAAGAAAAGGTAAGGAATAAAAAAAGAAAACCATACGTACCCTACCTGTACTGTGTCAGAGTCAGAATCAAATTCTTTTGTTGGAGTCCAACGTGACCTCGCTTCGTGGGCTCCATTCAACACTGGGCCAGGCTAGCATCATCAGATAAGACAATTGGGCCAAAAAAAATAAATCATTTAAAGTAGTGGGGGAGGGGGGTTGCTGTTGTCCGACTGGTCGCCGGAGAAGATTCCGAGTGGATCACTCCCTACCAACTGTAACCATCCCAACGCAATGGATGGACTTCTTCATATTAGTGATGTTGAAGCAAGACAATTTTGAGTTGGCAAAGAAGTTTCTTCAGTCCACTGCTTGGGCCTCCCTTGGCCAGTACTTTGGTGGTATTTCCTACTCCTTTACTCTTCCTTCCGCCCTTCCGCTCAGCCTTTAGTCACTTTTTCTGAGCTTTCTTGCTCTGAGTCTGTTGTTGTTCCTTGTTCGGTTTCAGACACTGTCTCCCCTGACTCCTCTATGGTGAAATCACTTTAGACAAAGCTATGGCCACCTCGGTTTTGATGGATGAGCAGTTGATCCCATCCCCAATCATGGAAAAGGCAAGGCTTCCTACAAGAAAGAGGGGTAAGGCTCCACCTATTTCAGATGCTCATCTCAGACGTAGTGTTCATGTCCATAACTACAATAAAGGCTTTAAATCTTCAGTCTGCAAAGATCGTAACTGCATAGGGTGTTCTGCTAATCCTCCCTCCCTATCTTCCTTTGTAGTTCGGGATCTTGGTGCATCATTTTGTAAGCTAGACCAGGACAAGCTTTCTGAGGAATCTCTCAATGCCAAACCATCCAAGAAAGGTGCTGTGGGCAGGCCTAAAGGCAAGAAGCCCAAGACATCATATGAAGACTCAGAAGAAGGATCTTCTAAAAGGGCCAAGGAGTAGCTGCCCGTGGATTTCAAGTCTTATTTTTTCTTAGTTGTCTAAGAGATCCTTTTGTTTAATTTCTTTGTTTATCATGAGTACTAAAGTTTGGAATGTACTGTGTTGGAACATTCAGGGTTTAAACTCTGAAAAAAATGGAATGCAATCCGTGACAGGCTGTCTGAAAATAATTGTGATGTTGTCTGTCTTCAAGAGACTAAGCGTGCCTCCTTTGATCTCGCTTTTATTAGAAATTTTTCCACCTACCTTTGATTCTTTTGAATTTCTACCCTCTGTTGGTGCTTCTAGGGGCACAATAATTATTTGGAAGAGTTCCATCTTCTCTGGTCACCTAGTTTTCTAGAATTCCTATGCTACCTCAATTAAATTTGTTTCTTTACATAATAATAATGCTACTTGGATCCTCATCAATATGTATGTTCCTTGCACTGCATCTGGAAAGTGAGAATTTATTTCTTGGTTTAAAAACATTCACATGCCAAATGAAATTGATTGGTTAGTAGTTGGTGATTTTAATCTCTATCGAAGTCTAGCTGATAGAAATCGAGATGGAGCAGATATCTCAGAAATTTTCATGTTCAATGAAGGAATTAGTGCTTTGGGTCTAGTAGAGTTGCCTCTAAAAGGAAAACGCTTCACTTGGACAAATAAACAACAGCCACCTTTGGTTGAGCGTTTGGATTGGTTCTTTACTTCTCCTAATTGGTCACTCTCTTACCCACTTTCTGATGTTTCAACCCTAGTTATGGAAACATCAAATTATGTACCATGTTTGATCAGAATATCTACTTCTATTCCTAAGAGCCTATGTTTAGATTTGAAAATTATTGGCTGCACCATGATGATTTATGCAGCAAGTTGCTCTTGGTTGCTCTTCTGATATTTATTTCTCTAATGCTGCAAAGTCCCTTATAACCAAGTTCAAAAAACTTGAGCAGAGTTCTTAAAGAATGGAAGAAAACTCTTTCTAACCTAAAGCAGAACATTCATAATGTACAACTTTTTCTCACCTTCCTAAATCTTATTAAGGAATTCAGGGATTTAACTCTTGTAGAATGGAATTTTAGAGTTCTTTTGGAAGAAAAATTGGTCTCACTTCTCTAGCAGCAGAGAACTTATTGGAAACAAAGAGGGACAGTGAACA
This sequence comes from Microstegium vimineum, assembly GCA_022036555.1. NCBI lineage: Eukaryota > Viridiplantae > Streptophyta > Magnoliopsida > Poales > Poaceae > Microstegium > Microstegium vimineum. The sequence continues at coordinate 38,681,929 of CM039126.1, forward strand.
TATTTTGGGCGATGCTAGCACTAAGTTTTTTCATGCTCAAGCAACAATTAAGTATAGAAGGAATTTAGTCACCCATTTGATTGATAATGAGGGCAATGATTTACATCTTCATAATGCAAAAGCTGAGCTAATCTGGCAGTCTTTTAAAGAAAGGATGGGGACCTCTAACTTCACAGGGTTAAGTTATGACCTTTCATCTCTCTTTGGTGAACTGATTGATCTTTCTAGCTTGGTGGAAGACTTTAGTAAGTCTGAGATTGATGAAATTGTGAAGGCTCTACCATCTGACAAGGCACCTGGTCCAGATGGTTTTAACATAGATTTTGTTAAAAAGTGTTGGCCTATCATCTGTAAGGATTTCTATAGACTTTGTGATGATTTTTTCTCTGAATGGGTATGTCTTCAGAGCATAAATGGCTCCTACATCACTTTAGTACCTAAAAAGGATGATGCTCTAAGAGTTGCAGATTTCAGACCCATATCATTGTTGAATACTTCAGTCAAAATTCTCACCAAACTCTTAGCTAATCGGCTCCAGTTAGTTCTGCCATCTCTAGTTCATAAGAATCAATACGGGTTTATTAAGAACAGAACCATTCAAGATTGCATAGCTTGGGCTCTGGAGTACTTACATATGTGTCATCACTCTAAGAGGGAGCTTCTTATCTTAAAGCTTGATTTTGAAAAAGTTTTTGATAAAGTCGAGCATAGTTTAATGTTGCAAATCATGGAACATAAAGGCTTTCCCCAAAAATGGCTAAATTGGATGAAATTGATTTTTGGCTCTGGAACTTCTGCAGTCCTTCTGAATGGTGTGCCAGGGAAAGTTTTCCATTGTCGAAGATGAGTCAGACAAGGTGATCCGTTGTCACCTCTACTTTTTGTTCTCGCTGCTGATCTTCTTCAGTTGCTTAATTTAGTGAAGCTAAACAATATCCTGACCCTCCCAATCCCTTTATCAAATGATGAAGATTACCCCAGTTTACAACATGCAGACGATACTCTTATTTTTATTCAAACTGATGTTACTCAATTGCATTTTTTGAAAGATATTCTAGCTGATTTTGGAGAATCTACTGGACTAAAAGTCAATTTTGACAAATCTTTTATGATTCCTATCAATGTGAGTGAGGAAAGATTGGAAACTCTAGAACTGCTCTAAAGGATCCTTGCCTTTTACTTACTTAGGCCTACCCCTAAGTTTAACCAGACCTTCGGTGGTAGACTTTTGGCCTTTAGTTTCCAAATGTGAGAGGAGGTTGGTTGCCTTTTCTTCTTTTCTTAGTGATGCAGGTAGACTACAACTTGCAAATGCAGTCCTCTCTGCTCTACCAACTTTTTTTTTTGGAAAGGATGGCAAAAGCTTTGCCGTAATTTTTATTAGAAGAAGAACAAAAAAATAGCCTAGTTTTTTGAGTGGAAACAAGGCAAAAAAAACCCACCAAACTAGAATACCAATTTATGCGATGTGTACTTTTCTGATACAAAAAACAATCATCAAGCAAAATCTTAGGTTGTGTATCCTCTCCTTTGTGTAGGTTGTGTGACACCCTTGGTGGGTTAGGCTTGTGCATGCCTATTAACTCGTGAACCTCCAAGTTGATTTATCATCACAACAGGGACTAGCTTGCCGGCAAGCAAGTGAACCTGGGTAGAAAATCTTGGTGTCTCTCTATTGTCTCCCTTAGTATTCATTGATTGATTACTTTTTCTCTTGCCACGACGATATAACTACTTCACTCTACCTTGCATTATTTACATTCAATAATTTGTGTAGAGTAGCTTTAGTCTCTAGTTGCAATTATATTTAGTTTACCATATTGCTAGCTTGTTAGCTCTTGTGTGACATAGAGATATTAGCGAACTAGAATTGCGGATAGGTGGATTGCATCACCCTTGTAGAGCTAGTGCAAAATTGCTTTATCTCCATTTAGTTTACTAACAAATTTGTATTACTGTTGTCATAGAATTTTTATAGTCTTTCTAGCCATTTAGTACCTTTGACTTGTACCTGACCTCTCCTCAAAATATAAGGGAGGATCAGCTCCCGGCCATAGCAGGCCGATAGATGGGGTACCATAACCATTGGCTAGAGAAAAGAGAAGCAGAGGAACAATATATAGTTCCCCACCACAACCTAGCTAGGAGAAGGCCAGTTCCTTACTCATTGTGGAAGAACATCACCGCCAATGAGTCGATAGCACAAAGGGATTCTCTACCAAACTCCTAATTTCCTTCATTGTAATCCTCATTCTAGGTGCTCCTTAACATGAAGAACTCTACTCTACTAGACGTAGGGCCCAGATAGCCCGAATTAGGATAAACACTATGTCTCCCTTGTGTTTTAGTACCTAAGCCACCGGAGACTCACACATTGACATCTAATGAACAACCATGATGCTTGTTGTGGTTCTGAGCCCATGCCAATATGTTAGCCATATTCATTGCTAGAGCTAAAGAGGATGGCCAGACTAAGGTATTGAGTGCACATCTAGTAGATGATGGCCTCTGAATCCTACAATATGGTTATAGTACAATCATTTTTATGGAACATGATTTGGAACAAGAAACAAATATGAAAATTCTTTTGTGTGTCTTTGAACAACTATTGAGATTAAAAAATATTTTTCACAAAAGTGAATTGTTTTGCTATGGGGAAGCAAAAGACTTGTTGACCAATCCTCACAGATCTTTGGATGTGCGATGGGTCAATATACTTTCAAATACATGGGCATAGAAAACTCAATAACTTGATTGAAAGGCTATTGAAGAACACTTTCAAAATAAATTGTGCAGTTGGAAATAAAAAAAATTATCTTATGAAGGTCATCTAGTTTTGATAAACTCAGTTTCAAGTAGCCTCATGATGTCCTTTTTTGAAGTATCCAATGGTACTCTTAAAAAACTAGACTTTTATAGACCTACTTCCCTGTGGCACGAAGACAACCATAAGAAAAAGTATAGGTCAGCAAAATGGAGGATTTTATGTCTACCAAAGGAAGGTGGTTTAGATTACAAATCTTGAGTTACAAAATCGATTATTGCTTAGTAAATGGCTTTACAAACTTATCAATGAAGATGGAATTTGGCAACAACTTCTTAATAATAATCTCCTCAAAAACATAACTTTGGGGGAAAGTAAGGAGAATCACATTTTTGTCCAACCTTATGAAGGTCAAAGACCAATTACTAGATTTATCCATCTTTGACATTCATAGTGGTGCTCAACTTAAGTTCTAGGAGGATAAGTAGTTAGGAAACTTCACCCTCAAAGCTCATTATCCATCCTTATACAATATTACAAGAAAAAAACATATAATAATTGATCACGTCTTCGGTACCACACCTCTTAATATTTCATTTTTTAGAACGCTAGTGGTGGATAAACTACTTCAATGGAATGAATTGGTCACAAGAGTGGCATTTGTGCAACTCGATAACAAGTAGAATCTATTAAATGGACCCCTAATAGCAAGGGAGTGTTTACTGTTCAATCAATGTATAAAAGAATAGTAAACCAAATGGCAATGCCTCTAAATAAAGCACTTTGGAAACTCAAGTTACTCTTAAAAGTCAAGATTTTTGTTTAGTTCTTAATTAAAGGGGTGATTTTAACAAAGAACAATCTTATAATGTAAAATTGGAAAGGTGGTGAAAATATTGCTTTTGTAACAATAAAGAAACCATCCAGCATTTATTTTTCGAGTGCCATGTATCACGTTTTCTTTGAAGGATTGCTCACCTAGCGTTTGCTTTACAACCATGACTAGTTTTTTTTTCCTGACATGGGTACAACACTTAGATTCAAAAATGCAACCTCAAATTCAAGTGGGAGTAAGTGCAATTTTTTAGTCTATATGGTTGGTTAGAAATGATGTAATATTTGACAAAAATGTTAGGAATATGCCCTAGAACTAATCATGTGGATGATTATATTCCGATTGTATCTATGATTAATAAAGTGTTCTTTGAATATCCATTATAGACAACTAGTATTGATTGACAATTATGTGAATTATTTGTGGAACTCAATTACCTGAATGGTTATTCTAAAAGTTGTCCCTGGTCGGCATTCTTGTAAGAGCACACTTGAACATTAGACCAGCACATGTATTAGTTGATGGCTATGTTTCACAAGTCATAGACATGGAGATGTCAAACTAATAATGTGGGCACATGTGAGACATGTAGGCTGGACTGACCCAACAAGAGAAAGTCTCTATTCATGTCATGTACGTTATGTCCTTAGACCTGAGATTGTGGTATGTACTCAAGATGTGAAACGATCTACTTAGAGACTATCAAACGCTACTCCGTTATTGGGTAGTTATAAAGGTGGCCCTTGGGTGGTCGGGAAACATGCTGTGAGACATAGACAGTCAAGATGAAATTTGCCCCTCTCTTCGTGAGAGAGATATCACTGGATCACTCATGTGATTGGATCAACAAATGCATGGCCGTGCTTGGGTTAAGTGTTAACCCACGAGTTGAACCATATATCGAGTGGCGAAGGGAATAACTTGTACATGGTCATAGTGGTTCGTCTGATATGATCATAGCGTATGCATAGGAGTTGACACGCCTTGCTAGAGGCCGCTATCAACTATTGGTCGAGTAAGAGTACTTGGGCCATGTCTATGTATGTGTGAGCCCATAGGGTCGCACGCTTAAGGGGCTAGAAGCCTAATTCGGGTTGGACTAGGTTTAGGTTTTCTAATGGGCCTCCACCGTGGGAGCTCGTTAGGACGCCTATATAAGCAAGGGGTGGGCGCGGGGTGAATCGATCCACGCCTTTTGGCAGCCGCCGTCGCCTCCCCACGCTCGCGCCTTTTGCTCCTCGCGGACCTAGCAGTCCGGAGGCGCAACGCTTCCTCCCTGTACGTGTGGGATTCCTCGGAGGTGCTGCATCTGGAGCACAAGGACGAACCGCGCGAAGGGGACGTTGAGACGGACGACCACGCAACTGCACTGTCTGCTACGACGCGCACGACTACATCAAGTCGTCTTCCGCTGCACCTGCGCGTCTAGTGGTAATCCCGTAACCTGTAACTAGCAGTAGATCCTGATTTATGAGGTCGAAAAGTTTTGTTTTCCGGCTAGCGTAGCAACCTCGTATTCCTAAAAAAAAACTCTTGCAGAGCCACCTTCTCATTATTTGACCAAAAGATTACTCCCATTCACCCCTTCTCATTGCTTGTACATGTGCTTTTTTTTGAAATAAATTGTACATGTGCTTCATTCACCCCTTCTCATGGCCTGTTCTGGCCCTTTAACTTAAACATCGGGTAACATGACCTACGCAGTTGTATCGCTAGTAGACCGCTGCAAGTTCTTGTCCATGTCCTATATGATACGCGCCTCGTATTATTAACCCATTTTCACAGACTAAAAACTTCCACAGCATAGAGATCATCCAAAAGTCATATACAGGCAACAGAAATTACTGATTATATTAGTACAGTGTAACCTGTCTACAACAGATGCTCATTTCCTTCCTCTAGGTGTGAGGTACACATGCAACGGGTAAAGCCTGTTGGTTGTAAGCTGGATGGTGTCAGCCTTGTCCTCGTCACCTTCCTTGAGCCTCCAGGTAAACTCTTGCACAAACCTGGCGATGGCTGTGCACGAGATGTTCATCGCCTGGATGCTGCCCGCACAGGCCCTCCTTCCTGCGCCAAAGGCCATGGTCTTGTACATATCTGCAGTTTCAAACCTTCCATCCAGAAACCTCTCCGGCTTCCATTCCTCAGGTTTGGTCCAGTCGTTTTTATTCATGTTGCATCCGTACAGATTGATGATCATCTAGCAGATTTATGAATTGTGTTAGAAGTTAGAACTCACCGGCCAGCAGCCAACATTATATATGCATAGCTTACTGTAGGTGGTCATTGTTGTGCTCACCTCTGTACCGGCTGGAACTTCATAGCCAGCCAAGCTGGTATTCTCATGGACAAATCTTGGAGGCACTAATGGAACTGGAGAATGCCGCCTCAGGGTCTCATGGAACACCGCGTTCAAGTAAGGTAACTCTGGCAGGTGATCTTCGGTAACAGTCTTATTGCCGCAGACTTTTTGGATTTCTTGATAAAGGTACTCCTGGTGTGTGAAAGAAATGTGGTTACCAAAGTAGTATAAGCACTTAACAGTCTTCTACAAGGTAAACAAGCTTTAGTGCTTACCTGTTTTTCTGGGTGCTTCGCAATCTCATACATGGCCCACTCGGTCGTGACCAAAGTAGTATCAGCAGCTTCTATGACTGCTTCCCACACCAGCATTAGTAATTGTTCATCAGTCAGTGTATTCTCTGCCAGCAGGAAGTCAAGGTAGGATATCCTAGTCTGTGTTGGAGTTTACTGATGTAAGAACTATATAAGAATAACCTTTCTATTCTCTATATAAAAAAAATGTTGAAGTTTGCCTTTGTGTTACCTCTCCACATGCAATTCGTTTCTTTTGCTGATTGATCAAGGCTTGCATCACTGTAGTTCTCCTAGCTTCCGTAGTCAGTACTCTTGTTTCAAAGCTCCTATTTGGAATCCAGCTGAGGTATGGGAAGAAATCCCTCCAGTCTACCTCAATTGCACACATCATCATGTCAGCCACAGTGGTCTGGTAGATTTCCTCCTTCGATATAACCTTCCCATACTCTTCCACATATACTGAACTCACATCCTCACCTAAAGCCTGAAATTGCAGCAGGCAATCTCAGAAACATAATAAAAAACAAACCGTCTTTACATTCTATGATGTATACAGGCCAATGTGAAGTTCTTAAATCTTAACCATGATATGCATGAAAGCCACTACTACTTCCGTTACATCGTCTAACAGTTATTTCATTGCAAAAGTTTATATAAATTTGACGATGAAAATCCACAATATCATTTTCATGTGCTAAATCTTAGTACTTTTATGCACATCACTGGGCAAAGTTTCTAAAGTTTGATCACAAGCTCTAGGATATCATCTATTTATAAACAAAGGTAATAAAAAATTATGGAGCAATCATGAACAACCACACTAAATGTAGACTTACCTGAATCAGGGACAAGTGAAATAATTCATTCTTGAAGACTTCCCGGAAGTTCAGAGGAGAATATGGATCATCGGTCGACAATGTGTGGAAAGTGTTCAACATGTTGTCAACCATCATGTTTCTTGTGTCCCTAAACTGTTTCTGATGTTATGTGCAATCACAGCATTATTAGACCTCAGTCAATTGAAGCCGTGGTTGACACTGAAGAACAGTTATTACAATTGCATGACGTAAAAATTGTAACCTATACCTGGCCAGAAGTACCCAGCATGGATGTCATGACATAACGCTTAACCATTTTGTGGAAGTCACCATAGTCACTTGTAGCAACCATAGTTTTGTCATGGGTGAGCAAGGACAATGCCTTAGATAGCTTTCGAGTAGATATTGATGAGAATTTTGCAATCATTGCCTGTAAAATGCAGGACAAAAATAACTGTCATATTAGTTTTGGTAAATGTAAGAAGAAACAATACTACAACAACACTATTACTTTTACATTGGTATTTCTTTTAAGCAAAAAGGCTCATTCCATTACAAGAAAACTTATAGCCAAAATAGCATCAGATTAGTTTTTAAAATAGGAAGATGGAAATCCATTTATACCATTTTTTTCTCGAACACACAAGAGAGCTGCTTATCATTATATTAACTAGAAAAGGGGTGGTGTTAGAGCCCCCATACAGACCACACACCCACATACAAAACACTGTAGAACTAAAACTCAAGCGTCTAATAAAACTTCAAATACCACCCGAGCCCACGGCTGCATGCCCACCCCACCGCGCACCCTCTGCACGACGCCGGCCTGATCACGTGCCATGTATCACGTGCATGCCCTCCGGTTACGCGTGCCCTCCTGCGCGCGCACTCGCTACAAATGCTGCACGCCCGTCCACTCGTGCCGTCCCCGACGCCCGCGCGCGACTCTGAGTCACGGTCTCCTCTGCTCGAGCCTACATGCGCAACTCCTGCTCACGGCTCGCGGCTTCCTCTGCCTACAGATTCGTCTGTCTCCCTCTAATGGCGATCGTTTCTTCTACCACCTCTGCTACTAGCAGCTCCACCACCAGCACTGCCATGGGCTCGATCCTCGCCAGCCCGATCGTTGCCCCCTACGCCACCAACACCGTCCACTCTCAGGTTCCTGTCGTCCTCGAGCTGAAGCATCCAAACTTCCACAAGTGGGCGCCCTTCAAGTCTTTGGTGGGGAAGTTCGGTCTTCGTGGCCACACTGCCAACCTCACTGATGCCTGTGTTCATAGTTGGCTCCTCAGGTCTGTCTCTTCCGACATCCAGGACCTCGCCATTGACGGCGAACAATCGACGCGCCAGTATGGGTCACCACCGAGGGCCTCTTCCTGTCCAACAAGGAGCCCCGCACTGTCTTTTGGCACGAGGAGTTCTCCTCTGAGGCAGAGGGACCTCTCCATCAACGACTACTGCCAACACATGAAGACCGTCGCTGATGCCATGAGTGATTTTGGCCATGCTGTCTCGCCGTCCCAGCTAGTCCTCAACCTCCTTCGCTGTCTCAACCCACGTTTCTCCAGCACAGCGGACAACATCATGAACACCACGCCACTGCCCAGAAGCTTGCCCTCAAGGAGCTTCGCCTAGCTAATGAAGGCAAGGTTTCCACTGAGACCACCCTTCATGCCTCTGACTCCTCTTCCTGTGGCTCTGCATGCCACTCTGCCTGCGTGCTTTGGCGCAGAACAGGGACAAGGCGGCCATGGCCCTACCAACGGTGGTGGCAGCAGCACTTCTAACCTCCACAACAAGAAGGGTGGCCGCAGCGGTGGTGGATGGCAGAAGCAACAAGGTGGTCAGCAGCCCTGGTTCCGTCCTCAGCCGGTGTGGCGTGGACAGGGGCTGCTCGAACCTCCTCTGCAGGCACACTCGACATTCGCTCCAGCCGAGTTCTCCATTCTGACTTCCATCCAGCAGCCACAGTTTGCTCCTCCATCAGGTCCTCACGCTGATGGATGGAATAGGGAGGGTCTCATCATGGCCTTGAATCAGATGTCGCTTCATGGTGCTAGTCCCTAGGTTCTGGACACCGGTGCCACATCTCACGTGGCTTCCTTGGATGGTATATGACTCACCCGCATTCCTCCTTCCTCCATAGCTGTAGGCAATGGTCCTTCTATACCTGTTGTTAGTCGTGGTACTTCCATCCTTCACACAGCCAATACCTCCTTCCATCTTGATAAGGTTCTGGTTACGCGCCTGACATTGTGCCTGACATTGTGCACAATCTTTTTTCTGTTTGTCAATTTACACGTGATAATCACTGTTCTATGGAATTTGGCGCCCTTGGTTTTTCTGTGAGGTGTTCCCTAACTCTCTACACAACTGGCACAAGGGCAACGAGATAAGACACCTTTAAACCTAACCAAACTCCAAAACCTCAACCCCTCTAAATCTAGTGACAACACCCGTTAGAAAAGGGCAAATGCCATCGAAAACACACCAATTGTGGTGAAGTTAGCCCAAACACCTAAGATGATGACCAAATTTAAGCTTTTATGGACATGGCCATTAACTCTATCATTAACAGAAGCCCATTTATACCATCTAAACTATTTTATTTGTCCACTTGACCACCATACAAAATGTTAACTCAATTTACTACCACAAATTCTTCAAACTATCAGATCACGCCCTAATTATGTTTTATTTTTTTATTGATCCACATACAAGTTTAATCTTGGTTTCAAATTTTGTGGGGATAAAATATGACACTATACCCTATGTCAATAAAACAAATTAATATTTTTTCTTGATTATTTTCATCAGTTGCAAAGAAAATAGTAGAAGAGACAACATTAAAAGTGTTTTGTATTATGCAATAATTATGGTAACACCATAAAAGGTCCAATTGTCATTTGTTTCCCGAACTTTAGGAAAAAATATTATGTACTAGCCAGGCCCATCTTAAGGGGGAGGGCAGACAGTGCGACGGCCGGGGGCCCAACACGCTCGAGGGCCCATGAATATATACATCTAGTCCGCTTGGTATTCACTCGTCCGGTGTCCCTTCGTATTCGTGAGTCATGACTTCATGACGGCGCTGCGGCAGCGGCGTTCGGCGTTCCCATCTCATGAAGTCGTGATCCTATCTGGCCAGCGGGCGGCAGCTTCCCGACTCCGTGCCTGCAGTCTGTGCTCTGTGGATGCTGGGCTGAAGGTTGAAGACGGTAGGGTAAGTGATTTCAGTTTATAGGGCCTGGTTTGCAGTAGTACAGTTTCAGCGCTTGACTGTTCATGTGACAACTTCATTCCAATCATACCGGCTTCAGGCATCAATGATCGATTAGTTAATTATTTAATTCATCAAGCCACATAGGAACCAAGAGGCCTATAGGCTGTAGGCAACAGCCAGCAGGTAATTAGGGTTATAATTTTCTAAATTTAAGTCATTACATATTACCGTGATTAAGTTCTAATGTTGTAGATTTCTAATTCAATATATTTTTTGAACATGTTAGATGTTATTTAAGAAACATTTGCCTAGGGCTCCGAAAAAGGAAAAAAAATAATTCATAGAATCGCAAAGGGGTACTATACATAAGTTAGTTTACCATTCTTTTAGCTTCTTTGATGTACTGTTGTTATTTTTTATGAACTAAAATATATATTGGAATTTAACTCGTATTAATAGTACTATATATTATAATCGTCATATTAAAACATTAGATTGTTAGGTCCTTGCTGTCTTACTTAGCCAAGGGCTCGACAAATTAATGAGACGGCCCTGGTAGTAGCCAATCACAATGTTACTAGTAAAGGAACCACAAAAGATGAAAACACACAACTTCCAACTAACCTCCTTCGCTACTTGAGCTGAATTGAGCACAACTACAGAAGAAGCACCGGTCCTTATTGTGTAAATTGGCCCATAAATTTCAGCCCACTTTGTAAAGGTCTGGTGGGGTTTCTTCTCTTTCAACTGATGAAGATTCCCGATCATTGGTAAACCAGGGACAGCTGCATGAAAAGAAATAAAATAACTCGAGGGTTTAGTTCTTTTACCTTGACAGGAAATCTGTAATATTTGATAAGAACATGGGTTCATTAAATGCTAAACCTGGTACCATGTTGTTATTTTTGAGTCTCTGTGGAAAAATGAGCATATGTTTGCCCCCAAACTAGGTTTTTTTTATACAATATCAAATTACAAGAATAAATCATTTATATATTCATGAAGATTCTGGAGATTGGTAGTGTTATTCACTTTACTACCAAGAATACTATGGTAAAACAACACCAAGGAAACTGCTATTCAAAGGTTTGGAAGCAATGTAATAATGTAAAGTTATTCCCTTACTTTGGCAGAACACAGTATAATAATTTAAAAATCTTCAAGGAACAAAATGCTTTGCATTATATTCTTAGACAGTTTATAAATCAAAATAAGAAGGGAGAGTAACTTGTGGAAAATTGATTCATGAGCAAGCCTTAAAAAAGATACTACTGAAGGTCTGAAGTTCCAGGAGGCTCCTTTTCTGCAGTTCCTCATCAGAACAAATCACCCTTTTAGAGGGTTTCAGTAAGTGACATGGCATTATGGAAGTGGTACCATTTACTCTTTTATATATAAAAACTATTTTCTTAGAACGAAGGAGCGAGATATCAAATTTCCCTGTGACACTGCACATGGAAATCTCAAGACTGTCGACTGCTTTCCATAACTTTTACAAAGAAAAATACATCACTTTGACTTGTTGCTGTCAGTTGGTGGAAGGTCAGAGTGTCATGGACAGCCTCCCAACTGGATCAAGATTGATGTTGATCTGATCTCCACCAATGAATTATGTTGGCCATGGAGGCCGATCTATCAGTATCCCACACTCAATACAACTCAAACGTCTGGAAGCTTCTGTTTTGTTCACAACTTGTTCATGTGTAAGTGAGCCACAAATCAAAAAAAATTCACTGTAAATTTCACACAGCCAACTTTTAGCTATATGCCTATATTATGTCTTATTGTCAGACTAAGAACTGCTCTCATTCTATGTCATAATTTTAATTTGGGTAAAGTATACTTTTCAACCTCCAACTTGCACTGAAGTTCGACTTTCAACCTTCAACTACGAAACCGGGTAAAAGACACCCTTCAACTGTCAAAACCGGACAAATTTGGCCTCGGCTGGTTTCAAAAGCGATTTTCTATTTTTGAGAGGCGCTAAAATTTATATTATTTTTTGAGCATCTTAACATCCTCAAATGAAAAAACTCAAAACTATAAAGTTGTAGATCCCATTGAGAGCTACAACTTTGGTATAAAAGTTATATTCATTTGACTCAATAGAAAAGATATATTATTTTCCTAATACGGCAAACGCTAGAAAGCGATTATTATGGTGCTGAAATTTTTTATTATTTTTCGAGCATCTTAATGTCCTCAAATGAAAAATATTAAAACTATAAAGTTATAGATATTTTCGAGATCTACAATTCTCATATAAAAATTATCTTCATACGGCATCTCATTGAAGAAGAGTTATAACTTTTTTTGAAGGTTAAGTCTTGTCCGCCTTAGTATTATTTTATTGCGTGACAAGACTCTATTTTCAAAAAATCATAACTCTTCAATACAACTTCGGATGAAGATAACTTTTAGATGAAAATTATAGATCTTGATGATATCTACAACTTTAAAGTTTTAATGTTTTTCATTTGAGGACATTAAGATGCTCAAAAAAAAATAAGAGTAAAATGCATCAGAGGTCCATTAACTTTTGAGGGGGTGTCATTTAGGTCCATCAACTTTAAAACTGTATTTTTTGGTCCATAAACTTTTTAAGTGATTCACCGGAGGTCCATACCACTCCATTTGGTCTTTAAATATGACGTGGCAAGTACAGTCAGCAACTGATTTGCGAAAACAACCCCGTGTTTCTGTCTTCCATGCAGTTGTGGGTGCAGCACGCAGCCCACACTGGTGTGCGAGCCGGCAGGCAAGCTAGCGTGGCAAGAGGTCGGAGCTGGCCCACGCAGCCAGGGTGCATATGCGCATGGAGTTCTAGACCATGTCGTCATCCATCCAGGAATCGCAGTGTTGGTTCATGTTGACTGGAGAAAAAAAGAAGCAGCCCGGGTCTGCGTCGCCGTTGGCGCTGCAACCGCCGCTTGCTTGCGTGTGTGGCGTTACGTTGCGCATGCAGCTGAGGACGGGCAATTGTGCATGCAGTCACACTGTAGGCGCAGTATAGTACCAGCAGCTGGTATGTGTGCCGTGCTCCAGCTCAGCACGTTGCTATCAGAACGTCGGCCGCCGGTCTTGGCGGCCGCGGGTTAGTGATGCTGTTGTTGCCGATCACAGCGAATGATGCGTACATACGGCAGCCCATCGATGCACGACGGTGTTGTCCCTTGCACCGACGTTCCGTAGTATAGGTCGATAGGGCTCTTGATGAGGTCTACGAGCGCGCCCGTCACATGTTGTTCAAATTGCTACTTGCAAAGCTGTCGCGGAGGCCGCGCATAATGGCGTCCCGGTGCTCGAGGTAGCCCTCATGAGGTTCCCCCCCAATAGCCGCTTAGTGCCCCATAGCATTGCCGACAAGACCGGGTCCATGGCTACCAGCTAGCTGCGCATCAGCAGCATCGACTTGCCTGCTCCCGTGGCCTACCAGTCCGCCGTGCGGCGAGCATGCGCTGGAGGCTCACCGGCCATGCGCACGGATACGCCCTGGCTGCGCTCGCCAGCTCTGCCCCCTGCCGCGCTAGCTTGCCTAGCGGCTCGTAGACCAGTGCGGCGAGCACATGCTCGGGCTGCATGCTGGGCCCACACCACCGTGCTCCTATCTCCTTGAGACGACTGCATCGAAGATGATAGAGAAATACAAGGTTGTTTTCGCAAATATAAGCACAGTCAGCTGCTGACTGTGCTTGTCATGTCAGATTTAAAGATCAAATAAAGTGGTATGGACCTCCCGTGAATCACTTAAAAAGTTTATGGACCAAAAAACACAGTTTCAAAGTTGATGGACCTAAGTGACACCCCTTCAAAAGTTAATGGACCTACGATGCATTTTACTCAAATAATAAATTTCAGCATTGTAATAATCGTGTTCTAGAGCGCTTGCACTATTAGAAAAATAATATATCTTCTATTGAGTCAAATGAAAATATTTTTTATACCCAAGTTGTAGCTCTCAATGAGATCTACAACTTTGTAGTTTTGAGTTTTTTCATTTACAAATGTTAAGATGCTAAAACATAATATAAAATTTTAGTGCCTCTTAGAAAACCACGTTTGAAACCAGCCGAGAGCCAAATTTGTCCGGTTTTAACAATTGGATGATATCTTTTTACATGTTTTCATAGTTAAAGGTTGAAAATCGAACTTCAGTTCAAGTTGCTGGTTGAAAAGTATACTTTACCTTTTTAATTCCGGAACCCAAAGTATTTAGGCAGTTAAGCACGTTGGGCATAGTAATCCAGTGATACCGATATGTGTGCACTAATGGAGAGCAGGCTACAGAATTAGGCATAGTTTAGCACAGCTCAACCTTAAACTATTCCCAGGCATGCTCAGAAGAATGTGATTCGGTAATCCGTGGTGGTCCAGTATACATGGCATCAAAATCCATACCCTTCTTTTTTTCACACTAGGAGATCAAGAAATAATTTGTTTATAAATTTATATGCAAACGAAAGGTGAATGTAGGGACGCGATTATTATTCGTAACGCTGGAAAGAATTTCTTCTTAAATCCTCAGTCACCCCAGGAGGAAGAACATAATAATATAAGAAAGAGCAGTTTCTACCGATGCAGCCGAGAAGGAACCGGGCTACTGGGCTAATCAAGGATCAGGACGACAGGCTCCGCATTAGACTAGAGAGTGCGGGATCATGTCGGGTGACTGACCTGGGGGCGCGTTGTGGTGTTTCTTGGGCCCGACGAGGCCAGCCTTTCCGGCGAGCGCTGCAGCAGCCACCAGCCCGCCGACGGCCGCCGCCGCCGCCGCGCCGCCCGCGGGGAGCGCAGCCACCAGAGACTCCATGCGCTAACCGGGCTGGAGTGCCCCCGTGCGCTGGGGTAGCGTGGGCGTGGGATCGGAATGGGGAGCGGGCCGGAGTGGAGAGGGAGACTGGAGATGGGGGGAGACAGCGCGGTGCGATGGGCGCCCTTTATACTGTGTACCAAAAAAAGGCAGAGGTGACGTGACGCGACGCGACGCGACGCGTGCGAGACGTGGCCCGTTGGGAAGGAAAAAGTTTGGGGGAGGCGTAGGCAGGGAGATAACGCCGTCCCCTACACAATGATTACACACGACATACACCGGCGTTAATTTCAGCTTCCTGTCTTGTGCTGCCGCCTGAACGCCTATCTATTGCTCTGCTCTGCTGGAAGCCTGGGACAGCGCCAGCGCCAGCCCCCAAGACCCCTCAGCAAGGCTAATACAGACCACTGTTGGCGATATACTCCTTCCATATCATAATTAGATGATGTTTAGAAAAATTTTGAGTCAAATATTGAAAATATATGAATAGATTTATCTTAAAAAATATTTTTATAAAAGTATATCTATATCATTATTCCATAAATATTTTTATAAAAATAAGAGGTGAAAGTACATCCTTACAACCAACCTCTTAGCCCACTCATATAATAGTTACAAGTTCTCTATTTACTACTAACGTTTGTATTTTGTGGATCTATTTTAATATTTAGTGGCGCTAGCTATTTTTTTTAGTGACATGTGACGTCCACAGTAGTGTTTGAATCTATTTGTCATGTGCTAAATTTTAGGGTCTCATTTGGTGCTAAAATTTTTAGCACATCTTATAGTCTTTGGATACTTTTAGTATTGTTTTTAGTATAATGCTAAAAGTAAAGATAAAAGTGCAGTACTAAAATTTAGCACTAGAATTTAAACAGGCCTTGAGACTTCAATGATAGTGAAGCGCATTGGAATCTGGCGCAGACACCCAACGGGTATCTCATCTTCGACACCAGTTTGTTACGTAGCAACGCGAAAAAAACGTTCGTGTGCCCAAGTATCTCACCACTTACAACTACAAGCTGTAGCCCAAGTACTAGCTGACAAAGGATATCGACACCAACCTCCATGACGGGCCTCTTGGTATCTTACGCATACGCACCAGCGCGTACTCACAGCTGCTCTGCTCAGGGTACTAGTACGTTGTAATTTGTATCTATGCATAACGATTGCATGTGAGTCAATAAAAATATATATTGTTCGGTTGTTGTATAACATAGGGTGTGTCTGTATATGTATCTTACTTACGCGTACCAACTTGCCGGAATATTCCATACTAGCCTGCATTGTGAGATACCTGGCCAGAGGAGAAAAAGGGAACATGTTCGTGCCGCTGCCGACCCGCAGGCCACCACATGCACACACACATATACGACAGGGAGTTCGCCAAAGCCGCTCCGTTTGCGAGATGCTGAGGATGGCAACACTGACACCGCAGGTGAATGGAAATCAAACGATCTCACTCTGCCTAGGGCTCTTCAGAACGTAGAAATAAAAAAAAAACATGAATTGAATAGAAATACAGATAGAAGTAGAGAATTGGAAAACATATGGATTTTAGAGAACTGCTCCCATACTCTTTTTCCTAAAAAATGAACACAAATCTCAATGCAACCCATCCAATTAATTATTTTTCTCCTAGATTCGTATGGCCGCAGCCCGTCCAACCCAGGATGAGTCCAGGTCCAGCCCGGATGTGTTGGTTGAGTTGCCGCCGCCTGAACTCGACCGGTTCGTCACGTGCTCCGTGGTGCCACTCACAAAGGCGTGCTGCTTGATTTAGTACCTAGGCATAGGGTTATCGGCGTTGCCCCTCCTGATGCCCACCGATAACCACCATGATATTCCTATATTTAATTTGGTGCTTTTGATCTGGTGTTGGTGTTCAATGGTGATCTCGGTATGGGAAGAGAGACTAACTGACAACAAAATATTCCGTTAAATTGATCGGCACCTGGCCAGATGTTGGGTTCTACTTCTAATAATGGTGAATGGTTAAAGGTGGAATAAACAACGATGACATGATTAGTGGTTGTCCGAGAAAGATAACAAGAATTTCTTATGGTTCTGAGAACTACGAGCATGGATCTTCTGGTGATTCAATTGAAATTACGTTTACTGGCAAATGAAATCGGAGGTGGAGGATGGAGGTGCTGCAGCCCGTTTGGTTTGTCGGCTACCATTTCGTGGTTCGTCAGCCCCGGCGACTATGGCTCTTCGGGAATGGGCGGCTCCGTCTGGTCCAACGATCGGATAGGCTTCGAACAAGGGGATCTAGAGGTCAGTGCTGAAATCGGGCTGGGTTGGACGGGCTGGACCCATGCAGAACCTAAGATGAAAATAATTATGAAAATAATAATTTATCAGATGGGCTGCTTTGAGATTTGTGTATTTTTTTTTTAAAAAAAAGTTAGTACCGGAGCAATTCCCTGGATTTTATAGTAAAGACTGTTTGGAAATTCAGCCGAAGGGTCGGCTTTATGTTTCGACAAGGTATTGGCTCAGGCAATTCTATGACAAGATCATATTGTGAAATCGTACTAAAGCTTTGGCCATAGTACCATGCTTATAATAGGATTCTACGAGTTTGGATTGGACATGGAACCTTCATTGTTTAGGTTAGCGCCCAACTTCTCAATGTACACATGGTCGTCCTCGACCTACTGGTACTCCTTCGAAGCTGTCGCATGTACAAATGGGTATCACAATAAATGACTACTAGAGATTAACACGAAGAACCAATAGAACAAAAAGGGCAAATGCACTCAAACACAAGCAGCCTATTGATGAGAACATCCTAACCATACATGCTTCTAATAACCATTAATCATACGACGTAGAAGATACAAATAGACTTCCACTTACACGAAGTCATGCCAAGAAACTACAAGAGAAGGTGAATGCATTTCTAACTAAAATTAACTTCAATATGTTTGAGAATGTTATACTACCTAAATGTTATACATATGTCTTACTAAGGTTGACGCAAGAATGAGCTACTACTGGACAAAAGAAGATAAGATGATGTACAATAAAGATAAAGCTACACACCATCTTGCTAACAGCATGTACTAGCAAAAAGGAACAATCATATAACTCTGATTCCCAAAAGCTATAATGGATGATTAGGACA